>CAJNIZ010016602.1:16603-31365 GCA_905231905.1 Symbiodinium pilosum
TGTATTAGGCATATGACTGTATCCATATACCTAACTTAAATACCTGCATATCTATAATTACATGTTCCTACAGTGGGAAGCCCCGCCAGCCGAGGCGGGCGCGCGCTAGCGTTTACAATTAACTCTGATTAGGCCTCACTACCCCTAAATAACATTAATTATAGGTAGGTGGAACCTAGGGAGGGTCGTACAGGCCGGGGGTGGTAGGGGAATCCATGATATCAACTTTGGCAAGGTGCCGTTGCAAGCAGTTGAAGACGCTTTTTCCAAACCTAAGCCTGCGCGGCTTTTAGTAGGGAAATTAGAGAATGGAATCCCTATCTACTCCCTGCATAGTATATTCCCGTACTCCCTACTAAGAACCCGTAAGAAACTCCGAAACCGCAAACTGCTTTACAGCAGCACTCACCAACCAAGCACCAAGCCGTGGCACCCAAGCCAGACTCCCCAATGGGTTGTGCGAGGGGTTGTACGGCGTGACAGGCGCAGGGCTTGGAGGTTTGGGGGGTTTAGGCTTTATGGCCCTAGTCAAACCACATCAGTCTATAGTCTATTGAGGGCCCCTCTGCAAGTTCTTCTTATAGCCTCATAAGCCTGCAAGAACCCAAGACTGTAAACCCCAGACCCAAGATCCTAAACCCTAAGCCCTAAACCTAAAAATGCTAAACCCTCAACCCTAAACCCTAAATCCTAAACCCCAAACCCTACATCCTAAATCCCCCAACCCAAGCCTTCTCTCCGTTCACGGAGACGAGCAGCATGTTCTCTAGCTCCTCCACAAGTCTCTTTGGCAATTATGCTGGGGTTTCTTGTTTCCAAGGTCCCAAAAATCCTTAACCCTATTGAATTATATTGAAGTTTGGAACTCTTCTATGATGGTCCAAGAAGAAGGCATTGGAGTCCCAAACACACAACTCAAGGACCACAGTTATCTGGAAGACTGCAGCACCAGATGGGGGTTCCCCAACTTGGGCGGGTACCTTTTCGGGCCTCCCTATGTGGAGGATGATACTGTTGATACGAAAAATCCTGCATGACCTTAGTATACTATAGTCCCATAATTCCCAAGGTATAGCGTATTTAGGGTCATGCAAGATTTTTGGTATCCACCGTAGTACTTTGGGGCCTATATTGGGGGGTCCCTGTTTATGGAGGCTACATATTTGGAACCTGTTGCTTCATTCTCTTCTTCCTCGCAGTAAGGCGAGCACCGGACGAAGACTTTGAAGCCTGAAGCCCTAAAGCCTAAACCCTTAACCCTAATCAAATCCTAAACCCTAAACCTATAGTCCCCCTTAAGTAGATAGAACATGGCTCTGGGTATATTTAAGATCCCCATATACCCCATATTCTATCTACTTAAGGGGGCTATAAACCCTTAACCTTGACCGCCCAACAACTGACCTCACCGAATCCTGAACCCTAAACCCTAAACCCTAAACCCTAAACTGACCTCACCGAATCCTGAACCCCAGCCATCCTCGTAGGCTTCAACTATGGAATCCCCCTTCTCCAAGCACGGTTTAGGGTTTAAGGCCCTAGTCAAACCACATCAGTCTATAGGTTAGGGTTTAGGGTTTAGGGTCTAGGGTTTAGGGCTTAGGGTTTTATTAGGGTTTAGTGCTTATTTAGTTATGGTTTAGGGTTTAGGGTTTAATTAGGGTTTAGTGCTTGGGGTTTTGTTAGGGTTTAGGGTTTAATTAAGGTTTAGGGCTTAGAAGACAGCGAATCTTTAAGCTCGCACGAGAATCCCGACCAGAATTTTACATGTCTTGGGTACTTGCAATTGCTCAAACGCTGTAGACAAAAACCACCAAAGCCTTACCCCACAGAGCACGGTCACATGCAACACAAGCTCAAACCCTTAACCTTACACCTGCAAAATCAGTCCGGGGCGACTTCCTTAAAGGTCTCCTCAAATCTAGAGTAGGTTTGGGGGACCTGTATAAATTAATTGTTGTGGCTTCACAAGGGTTATATGCGGATTGCCGTATACCGCTAAACCCTAGCCCCTACAGGGTTGAATGTAGCAAAGTTTTAAAAACACAAAACAAGCCTAGCCCTCAGATGGCAGTGGACACGCCGCCTACATACTCTTACTGGTATGCCTCAGGAACCCTGTGCACATTCACCCCATTTCATTCTCAAGGTAAAGCCCCGAAACCCTAAACTTTAAACCCTGAACCCATAGCCGGTCAAAGTGATTTCGACCTACGAGGCCTGAACCCTAAAACCCACGGTAAGACACTGTGCTTCAAAATTACGCAGGGGCCCGTTCCTCGTAGCCAACTGTTAAGTCGTGCGCAAGAACCTGTGTGAGGACCTGGTTCAGCCAGGATCTACTGGATCATTTCGGGGTGAGGATTCTACCCTAAACCCTAAACCCTAAACCCTCTAGGGTTCGGGATGGGATGTGAGGTTGCAGGCATTTAGATCAAGAGCGTGTTGCACATAACTCCTTCCTTCCAATTCAATACTTCCAAAACTCATCCGGTCGTCATGGTAGGGCTTTAGGCGTCTCGTTGCAGGGCTTAGGGTTTAGCTTCACGGTTGTGCAGTATAGGCTTCAGGCTTTCGGTTGCGGAGTTCAGGATTGCGTGTTCAGTTGCACAGGTGAAGGTTAGCCCTCGCCCCCGCAACATGCCTACAAAAACGCATCGTCCATGGAGCCTCTAAGTTCCAATTGTTTACTGGGGTTACGGTTACATGTTCCATAGGCTAAACTCCTAGTATCCCCCTTAATAATCCCTATACTAGTTCCCTATATACTCCTCTACATAACCCACCTGCAAGGAGTTTAGACTATAGCTCACATGTGGGTTGTGGGGAATGGTTAGCCGCCACACTCCTGGCATAGCTCAGGGTTTCCTCCATACCTTCACAGCCCCTAAATCCTAAAAACCCGAAATCTTAAACCCTAAAATCCACTACCTCTGCAACCCCTACTAAACCCCGACACCCTCCAAAACCCCAAAACCAGAACTTCTCCTACGGGATTGCAAATCCTTCCACCCTAAACCCTAAGCCCCAAACCCTTAACCCTAAACCCCAAACCCTAACCCCCAAACCCTAACCCCCAAACCCTAAACCCCGAACCCTAAACTCCAAACCCCAAACTGCAAACTATCAAGCTCGAAGTCTTTCAAAGCTCCTAACCATGGGCCCTTCACATGAGCCATAGTCTAAACTCCCCGTATCCCCCTTAGTAACCCCTACTATAGTCCCCTGTAGAATACCCTACTGTTGATGCTAAAAACTCTGCATGACCCATATATACTATAGTACCGTAATTCCCAGGGTATAAGGTACTTAGGGTCATGCAGGATTTTCATTATCCACCCCTTTAAGGAGTTTAGACTATAGCTCCTATGGGCCCCTACCTGTTTCTTTAGTCCTGACCATGGGACCCTTGATGGTGCTTGTAGGGCTGGATGGGGTATAGGGTTTCGGGTTTAGGATTAAGGGTTTAGGGCTAGAGTTTTAGGATATATGGTAGGTAAATGAGGACCCTAGGATTGGTGGCCCATACTGGGGGCCCAAGATTTTAACCTTCATGGTTTTTCTTCCGTTGCCTTCCCCATATAACTCGAAACCCTGACAATTCCCAGCTTCCTTTCCATTCTCTTCTGTAACCCTACACCTAAGTAAGCCCCAGACCCTCAGAGGCCCATAGCTCAAAACCCTAAATCCCCTGAACCCTGACATCTAACCCCTACAGTCCCCAAAGCCTGAACCCTAAACCCCAAACCTTAAACCCTAGACTAAACATTAGCTGCAGTTAAACCCTCACCCTAAACCCCTAGCCCCTAAAAGAAGTTACCCAAACCCTAAAACCCTAACCCCTAGAGCCCTAAAACAGGTTCGCGCCCTGGCCACCAGCTGCTCCCCAAACCCAGGAACCCTGAACCTCAAACCTTAAACCCGTAATCCTAAACCCTAACCATAAACTAAACGTTCGCTGCAGTTCATATACATTTGGGCCCTGGCAACCAGCTGCTCTCCTTTCTCCTCAGCCCTCTGATGCATGAGGCGATGCACGATCTCCACTGGAGCCTCTGAGGATTAGGGTGTAGGGTTTTGGTGCTTTGGGATTTTGAGTTTAGGGTTTTAGGATTTTAGGGTTTAGGGTTTTAGGGTTTGGGGTTTGGGGTTTAAGGTTTAGGGGCTTAGGGTTTGGGATTTAAGGTCTAGGGGTGTTTAGGCTTTGGGGTATACGAATTGGGGGTCGGGGTTCCGGTTGCAACCCAAACTACCTACGGCTTACTTGGAGCTACCCCCAAGTAGTAAGTACATAGCGTATAGAACCCATAGGACTACAGGTAATTGGGGATATAGGTAGGCGGGTGCTTAAGGCTTGGGTACGGAGAGGGCTTGGGGCCCGCAGGTTGATGGCTTAACTCCGATTGACAAAGGTGTCTAGAACTTCCTCCACTCTAAACCCAAGACCCCCAATACCAAACCCCAAAATCCAAAATCCTAGACCCTAACCCCCGAACAAATACTTCAAGATCACACCTCATTTTCCCCCCCGCTGTCGGAGCCCCTAAGAAAGCCTCTGACCTGCACGCGAGCCTCCGCAGATGCTACCTGGTTACCTCCTCCTTTTAGGGTTTAGGGTTTAGGGCTCCTGACACTGGCAATTCAGAGTTGGTCACGTGATTTGGGTAACCCCAATAGGGTTTAGGGTTCAGAGTAGAACCCATGCCGTCAGCAGCAGTCCCGAAGCGGCCCCGCCCGAGAAGCTTGTCCAGCCGTGCTTGCAGTCACATATAAGCAGACCCCGCCGCTTGGGGGGCTAGAGAACTGAGTTTAGGGGTTTAGGGGAAGTCCCCCTGACCGACCAAGCAGGGGCCACAGAGCGATGCCAGCCTTTCAGAACGCTTCGCGGTAGGAACTCTGGAGAGACATGAACCCCCGTGAGTAGATAAAATATGATGGAACTCCAGAAAACCATTGTAAGATCCCCATATATACCCCATATTCTATGTACCTCAGGGGGACTAGACCCCAAACCTTAAACCCTACCTGTCCATCTGCCTGCGGCTTATGGCCTTGTGCAAGTACGTTCGGGCTAACATCCTAGTATACTCCTGAATAACCCCCATAATTCTCCCCGTTTCGCCTACAGATCTAATTGGTGATTGCGACCTGAAGCTCTAATAGTTACGTCCTTGGATCCGGAGTCTAAAGCCCGTTGAAAGAAATACTTCCGTAGCCTTAGCCCCGCAAGCAGAGACGAATTTGCATGTGAGGAAAGCACTCCAAGGATCCAGTGACCTAAGGGTTTAGGGTCTAGGGCTTAGGGTTTAGGGCTTGGGGGTTAGGGTTGAGGGCTTGGGGGAGTTTGGGAAGTTTGGACCAGCCACGCGCAGCCCTGTCTAGTGGCTACAGACCCTATAACCCTACAACCCTAAACCCTAATCCCTTATTCCCTAAACCCTATTTGTCGCTTATAATCCTCCAATAGCGCTGAACCTTAACCCAAACACCTCTAATCTCAAACCTCAAACCCAATCACCCAGCCTGGAACCAAAACCCAAAACCTTAAACCCTAATCGCCAAACCTTAAACCCCACATGGGGGTTTCCCAAAATTAGGGGTACCTGTTCGGGGAGGGTCTCGATAACAGGGATTCTAATTTGTTGGGGAGCTCTGCATTGACTGGGGTCCCCATTTATGGAAGCTGCCAAATCCTAGATCCCCTAAACCTCAAAGACTAAACCTTGAACCCCAAACACTAAACTTTAAACCCCAAACCCTAAACACTAAACCCCAAAACCTGAACCCTGAACCTTGAACCCTAGACCCTCACATAACCCCGAAAGCCTAGGTGACAAGGCCTCGCAGTCCCATTCCTCGCCGAATTCCGACCGCAAGAAGGGAACCGACCTTTCTTAGGCCAGCATCCCGGGTAGCCTAGGGTTCAGGGTTCTTTGGGTTCAGGGAGTCTTGAGTTTAGGGTTTAGGGATTAGTGAGTGCTGGGTTTAGGGTTTAGGGGTTCGGGGTTTAGGGAGTGTAGGGTCTAGGGTTTTGGGGTTTAGGAGTGTATGGTTTGGGTTGTAGGGAGTGTAGGGTGTAGGGTTTTGGGTTTAGTGAGTGTTAAGTTTAGGTTTCGAGGTTTAGGTTTAGGGAGTGTAGGGTTAAAAGTTTAGGGTGTGCCGGGTTTGGGGTTTAGGGAGTGTAGGGCTTGGGGTGTAGGGAGTGTAGGGTTCAGGGTATAGGGTGTAGGGAATATAGCTCTGAGTTGGAGAGCTTCGGACCCCAAGAAGGGGAACAGGACTTAATTACGGGGATGAGAACTCAGGGTTGGGGATGCGCTGGGGGTTGGGATTTCAGGATTTGGACTTTGAATTTCAAGGCTTAGGTTTAGGGCTTAAGTTTGAGGATTTTGGGACCAGGATTTAGGGAGTACAGTTCTGAGATTAAGGGTTGGCAAGGACAGGGGCGTGGGGTTTGGGGCTGTACAGGGTTTGGCCCCCCTAGATACTCCAACCCCCCTAATATTATACACCCCGCCCCTCACCCCCCAATATTAAACATCCCCAATCCATTATAACATACCACCATGGGAGTATTCAATATTAGGCTAGGTGTTTCTAATATAAGCGGAAGGCTGGAGATGACTATATCAAGTCCGGATTGTCTAGTATACGGAACTCATATGAAGTACCTGGAAACCTACTTAGCAACTAGGCAGCTCGTCTAACGTGGGGGATTAAGATGGCAACGAGACTCCCCAGTAGTACTGATTGTTGGAATCATTTCAAGGTGCCCTGATACCCACGCGGTTTAGGGTTTATGGGTTTAGGGCCTTAGGCTTTAGGGTTTAAGGGGTTAGGCTTGAGGGTTTAGGGTTTAGTGCTCCCCAAAATTGTGTTTCACTGTCGTTCCGGGCTATAGTATGAAGCAATCATCAAAATTATCTACAGTAGAACAACGTTAGAATTAGGATTCGGGCTCCAGGTCCCAAAATGGTAGGCTACCGTATCAACGAGACCCCCAACACGTAGTCAGATATTTCCAGAAAGGTCCAAGTACCCCATAGACCCCACGTGGCCCCCACATAGACCAACAATAGAACAAACACGACAGCTAAGCCTCTAAACCTTAAACCGCAAGTGCTACGAGCAACCCCATGGCTGCGAAATGCCAAGGACTTCTCATGCCAAATCAAAACTGTAACAATTCCTCGAAGGCTCGCCTGCCCCGTGACCAAGACAAACACATGTAGTGACCAAACTGTTATAAGGGTTGAAAGAGAGCCCCATGACTAAAGTGGAAATCAAAGCTGAGGGGTTTAAACAGAGCCCCATGACTCAAGTGAAGAAGTGCGGGTCAAAAAACTTAGGGCCCATGACACACATGCGCCACGAAGCACAAGTCGATCCAATACTTGCTTTTGAACAACGTCTTCTGGCCGGCCAGAGACTTCCTTGAGCAACGTCCGCAACCGGTCCATTGTTTTGCGTCCAGCTCCTCTTGAATGCCGCATTTCTTGATATCAGCCGCTGCCTCGGGATCTTTCCACAATGGTGCCTCCTCTAAAATGCGATTGATGGTCGGCATGGCCAGAGTTCCCAAGGCCGGGAGACGATTGCAATAGAGCACATTGCTGGCGCCTGTCATCCAAGCGTCGCTTGGAGGTTCATGGGAATTAGTAACTACTTATAACTGGGCTTATAACCCTACTTATAATCCCCCCAAAAGTCCTTATAGGGGTTACCCCAATTATAAGTAGGGTTATAACCCCAGTTATAAAGAGTTACTAAGTCCCATGAACCTCTAAGCTGGGTTTGGGGGAAACGTCCCGGCATGGCCTGCCGGGGTGAAAAGTCCAGCATCGTCGCTTCGGTCCAGAGACTCGCCGCTTGATTCCGACTTTTCAACACGTCGATGGCACTCCTTTGAAGCACGACCCTACACCCTGAACCCTAAAATTCAGCACACCGTAGACCTTGCAATCCCAAACCCTATATATCATGAGAACTTCTACCACCCCTAGCTTTAGGCTTATATGGTGCCAAAGCCTCGAATAAAGGTCGAATAGTGCCCGAATTGAATGTTCACAGTTCTTGACTAGGACAGGCCGGAATTGCAGGGAAAATCCACCTTCACTTCACCCTTCGTTAACACTGTTCATCCCTTAGGTAAGCCTAGGTAAATACAATTGATTAAGGGGTAAGTAATGGAGGGGTGAATAAGGAGAAGGCCTTTATTTACGGGTCAAAAAACAGCCCCATGACTCAAGTGAAGAATTTTCGGTTTAAACGCTTAGGGGTTGAAACAGAGCCCCATGACTGAAGTGAAGAAATGCGGCTCACTAAACTTAGGGGCCTAAGCCCTTAACCCCTAAACACGAGCCCCCTAAACGCTAACCCCTAAACCCTAGACCCCTAAACCCACAGACTACGGACGCCTCCCCGGCCCCATGATGCACATGCGCCACGAAGCACAAGTCGATCCAATACTTGCGACCATCTACTTTGCGCTGTTACCTAACCGTTATATCATAGGGTTTAGGGTTTAGGCTTTAAGCCTAATATTGACAGCACCTCATATGAGCTATCCACCTTAATGGCCCCTATAGTACTGCACTAGACAATCCCCTTTCTAGCCCCCTTTACAGGAATTTAGACTATATAGCTCATGTGTACAATCCCCACTCACTGGTTGATGCCCTTGAACATGTCACTCGGAAGACACTATTATACGACCTAGGGAGATGAGTCCTCTCAGGCGCCAATATACGCTGCATGCTCTGTATCCCAATATAATCCCCTCAAAGGACTCCAAATCCTGGACCCTTTAAACCCTTCCTCCCTATTTGGGCGTTAAGTTGGCAAAGTCCTAAAACTCTAAGCCCTCTTCCTGATCCATAAAGGGGCTTATAGGGCTTAGGGTACAATGTAAGTCCTTTAAATGGATTCTATGACGATACGTTGTAAAGTTTACAAGCTCGGGCGCGATGCGCGACATCCCTAATTATCCTAACCCCCCTCTAAACCCTAAACCCTACGTCCATTAAACCCTAGTCACCCTAAACCCTAAAGCCTGAGTCTCCTAAGCCCCAAAGACCCGGAACCCCTCGTCTCCCAAACCCCAAACCCCGAGACCCGCCTGAACCCTTCATCCAAAAGCCGCCCAAGCCCTAAACCCCCAAGCCCCCTTAAACTCTAATTACTACTTGGAGGGTCAGGGGGGACTTAGTAAGTAGCTTAATAAGGGGGATAGCCGGGGTTATTATATGGGTTCTAAGGGTTATAGGTATACTTGCTAAGTCCCCCTGACCAACTATTGTTACTATTAAAACTATAACTACTATTATTACGAATATTACTATGATTATTACCATTATTACTGTTATTACTAACCCTAAACCAATAAACTCCTAAAACCCTAAACCCCTAAACCCCTAAACCCTAAGTCCTAAGCGTGCTAGAGTGGGACATCTCAAGCCCTCTGAGGCCCAGCAAGGTGGTGAAAACCAGGCCGGCGACGATAAGGTAGGAGGGCCTTATACTGGGTTGCTGTTAAGGAACTTCAAGGGTTTGGGGGTTCAAGGGGTTTAGAGGGTTTAGGGGTTGGGGTTTAGGGTTTAGGTTTTAGGGGGGTTGGGGTTGTTGTTCTTATGGGATCCTAAAGGGAGGGTGGTTCAAAGGGGGAGGGTACAAGGGAGCCTTGGGGAACTTTAGGGAAGCTTAAGGAGGAAAAGTATAATGGACCACCCCCCCTTAAGGACATCCTCATGTTAGGGAACTTGAGTTAGGTTGCCATAATGGGTAGGGGTTAAGAGTTTAGGGTGTATGGGGCTTACTTAGGGTATATAGGGTTTAGGGTATATGTATATAGGGTTTAGAATGTAGGAAGGCCTTATACAATTGGCAGGTTGTTATTGATGGTTTAGGGCTTAGGGTTTAGGATCTGAAGTCTAGTAGCCTAGAGTGCGGTTTTCAGAGTTTAGGGTTTGCGGTTTTTAGGGTTTTTGGCGCGTTTAAAGTTTTGTATTTTCTTTAACGGTTTGTAAGGTGTTTATGAGGACTATTGGTGACAATGCAGTCAATGAGGGAAAAGTTGCACCATTGAGGTCTCCAAAGTATTGCAAGTCCCATGAGTCAAGGGACTCAAGGAAGTGCGGATCTCATCCCAACAGCAGTATAGTCTAAACTCCTAGTATAACCCTGTAACAAGCCCTGTAGTAGTCCTCTATGCACCCCCCCGTTAAGGAGCTCAGACTATAGCTCACATGAACTTGAGCTAGGCGCGTTTTTTGGTTGATGTGCGGCTATCCTGGAACCTCCATGGCCCCCTCAATCCCCGAAGGAGGCAATTCAGGGGCCTAACAAAGGTTAGAACAAGGGCTTGGGATACGTATGCCACGGCTCTTAAGGAATCATGTTGGCAATTCTTTACCCTAAGGGTCCAAGTACCTAATAATCATATACTTACCCAAAACCTGTACTATACTTCCTATTACCCAAAACCCAAATACCTAATTATTGGATACTGGGACTCTTTCGGCTAGCTTTCAACAGGAAGCTGGATGATGGGGTCTGTCATCCGAAGTCTACGACGGGTTTTCCGCGGCTTCGTAGACCACATGAGGAAACGGGGGGCTCACAGGTTCAAGGTTTAGGGATGTGTGTGGGGGAAGATTTACGTAGAGATGTCCAGGTGCCCCAAATCCATACCCCTGCGCTTCAGATGGTCTGCAAAGGATTTTCAAGAGGACACTGTAAGGGGATGCCTTCAAGCATGTCCCCAAACAGCTTGAGGGGGTCTTGACTTCAAGGAACTAAGAAATGAAGATAGTAAAGGAACTCCTCTTGTAGAATGAGGCCCGGACTTAGTAATCACTCACCACTGTATTGAGAACCCTACCTTCACCTGGGAAACCATACAAACCCATTTAGGGGGATTGTGGGGTAGGGTTACAAGCCGCGCTACGAAGTCCCATGAAGCTTCAAGTTGTCTCCCCTCGTGCAATTTTAGGGTTTAGGGTTATGGGGTTATGGGGTCTTCACTGGCCTGATTGCTAGGCCATGGTAGGCCTTTCAATCATCAGGTGCATGTCTCCTTGACATGGAATTCGAAAAGGGCCCTATGAGGACTAAAGCACTTTCAAAATCGGGCCTACATGGGATTGCACGCACCTTGGGGGGAGGGCTCTCCCTCGCCGCTAAACCCTAAACCCTAAACCTAGTTTCAATCACGCTGATACACTAACTCCAAACACTGAAGAGGTCGCCTGCAAATAGAACATGTTACTGGTTTCTGTTCGGGATATGACCAAAGATTCATGTCTACATTCCTGGTCATTGGGTTCTATGACCCAAGAATGCATCTCCATATTCCAGACTATTGGATTCCACGTTTACTTAAGACAGACGAGCAAGTAAATCCAACAATGACCCGGGTTAGAGGGATGATGTATACTCCTTATCCTCTGGCTCTTAGGTCCCGGTTTCCGGGTATGAAGGTTCTCTAGTTATGGCTATACTTATATGCTTCTGAGGTCTCCCCAACCCTTTGCACTAGTTGCAATTCGAACGAACCTGGGGCCCGAGCAGTAGAAACCCCTACCCTAAACCCGAAGCCCCAAGCCCTCAAATCCTAAACTCCTCAACCCATAAACCCTCAATTAACCCTGAAATCCTGAACTCCTGACGCTCTAAGCCCCTGGATTAAAACCTGAAGTCCTGAAATCCTAAAACCTCTAAACCCCTCAACTCGAAACCCTAAACCCTAAACCCTAAACCCTTAAAACCTAAAACCCTAAATACCTAAAACCCTAAACCCTGCAAACCCAAACCCTAAAACTCTAAACCCAAAAACCCTAAACCAGCGCAAAACCTGCCATAAGCACGCCCAGGCTGAGCCAAACGCACTTGAAGCTTCGTGTTGAACAAATGCACCGGCACCAGTGAGACCTTTCGCTTTCTCAGGTTTAGGGTTTAAGGGTTTAGGGTTTAAGGGTTTAGGTGTTGAGTTTAAGGGTTTAGGGCTTCAAGGGTTTAGGGCCGGCACCAGTGAGACCTTTCGCATTATCAAGGTGCAGGGTTTAAGGTTTAGGGTTTAGGGTTTAGGGGTTTAGGGCTTAAGGTCCCTAACCTATAAGCCCTAAAGCCTTAGAGTTTGAGGGTTTAGGGCTTCAAGGGTTGAGGGTTTAAGTTGCTTGGAACCCTGGTAGAGATCATAATTTCAGCTGTTTCGCAGAATTATGGATAATAGAAGTTCCGTTTTTTTCAAAGGACGCGGAAGGCTCAGGGTTTACTTTGTAGGTGTTAGGGTTCAAGGGCTAGAGCTTGGGGTTTGGCTGCAAGTCTGGGATTTAGGTTTTGGGTTTAGGTTTTGGGTTTAGGTTTCAAGGCTTATTCGTCGGGATTTACGGCGAGCCTTTAGGCTTCAGGGTTTCGACATTCAGCGGGTAAGGCTTAGGGGTCTAGGGTTGCTGAATGGAGCGGGATGCGCCTTCAGCACTGGTGGTCGAAGTAGGACCAGCAATCGACGTCGAATGGATGATGTCAATGCAATAAGAAAGTCAAAATGCCAGAGTAATGAGCACCCCTCCAAGGATCGCACAGCAAAGGGGAATTTTCTCTGCACTGCTGAAAACTCACTAGGGCTTGCGCCCAAAGTTCTGCGGAAAGAGGCTTCACATCTGCTTGCAGAAGCTGGCACATCAAGTCGACCTGACAGAATCAACACCCATCACTATCTTTTTTATGTGTCAGCTGCTCCGGAGTCTTCTTCACGAAATGAGTGCGGCAAGCTTTCCTGACCCAGGCCCGCTTTTTCCTAGCAGACACGAACTGCTCATCAAATTGAATAGCCACAAGTCTTCGTTGAAAGGCCAGCAGCAAGTTGTTACAGACAAAGGGTTTTGAAAGTCCATCTGCCAACTGCTGATCAGCGTCAACCCATCGAAACTGAACTCCAATGGACTTCACCCTCTCCCTGATAGAAATCACTTCAAGAGCCAAGCGGCGCTCCTCCAGCTGAAGACCACTAGTCTCAATGCGAACTACCGAATCATACAAATTCTTACTATCAGTAACAAGAACAGACACACTTTGTTCCAACGCTTGATCCATGTGGGCAACAGGAACCGTACTTTCATTGAACTATTCAACCAACATCTGCTTAGTAAACTCATGAGCATCGATAGAGTGGCTACCCGTTTGAATCTCAGCAGCTGTTGAGCTACGACACACGCCTACTTTGCCAAGCCACTGGCGAGAAGGTACTAGCCTTACCATGGAGGACATCAGCATCAACGAACATCGTTAACATACCGCCTTGAGAGGAACCATCACGCCTACAAGCATAAGACGAATCGTGGTACGTCAGCAACATAGGTCTCTGGATGTTGGAGGCGAAATGAATCTGATCACTACTGTGGGCCCTCTGCATACGAATTAACTTGTTCGTCTGAGTAATGTCCTCAATCGTGGCAGACTTGAAGCATCCCTGAAGAAAGGACACTCTGGCACAGAGCCAGGGAGCAGACTGAGTAGCCCTCCAGGAGAGGGCCCCTAAGGCAGCCCTTAGATGTACTTGGTGTTCCCTCCAAGAATATACTAGGAATATCATACAATATAAGGACCCTGGTAAGTATATTCCTATTATATTTCGACTATATACTTGGGCTTCCCTTTTTGGGATTCCCAGAAAGTCCCTTTGCTCGAGCATGTACCGAAGACATGAGGAAGAACAGACAGCAATGGCCCTTAAGTTGCTTGAAATCACCGAGGGGTAGTATATATATATATACACATGCTCTGGCTAGTTCTTGGTGGGGGGGGACCACATATATATATATACGAATAGAAACAAATGAATAAATAGATAAAGAAAGAAAGAGATACAGAGAGAGAGAGAGAGAGAGAAAGAGAGAGAGACCCTAAAACCCTAAATCCTAAAAACCTGAAACCCTAAACCCTGAAAACCTAAACACTAAAAAACAACTAAGACCCTAAATCCTTAAAAGCCTAAAACCCTAAACCTTGAACACCTAAACCCTTAAAAACCTAAAACCCTAAACCCTAAAAACCTATAACCCTAAATCCTTCAAACCTACAACCCTAAACCCCTTAAAACCTAAAACCCTAAACACCTAAAACCCTAAACCCTAACAACCTAAAACCCTAAACCCTAAAACCCTAAAACCCTAAAACCCTAAATCCTATAAACCTAAACCCCTTAAGCCTAAAAACCTAAAGCCCTAAACCCTAAACAACCTAAAACCCTAAACCCTAACCCCTTAAACCCTTCAGCCCAAAACCCTAAACAACCTAAAGCCCTTAAGCCTAAACACCTAAAAAACTTAAAACCCTAAACCTAAAGCCCTAAAACCCTAAAAACCTAAAACCCTAAAAAACCTAAAGCCCTAAAACACTAAAAACACCTAAAGCCCTAAATGTCCTTACAGGCCTGGGGGTGTAAGTCGTCCAGGTGAAGCTCCAGCCTGAGCCAGGCAAGGACTTCTAGGTCTGTTTAGGGTTTGGGGTTTAGGGTTTAGGGGTTTAGGGGTTTAGGGCTTTTAGGGTTTAGGGTTTTTAGGGTTTAGGGATTTAGGGTTTTTAGGGTTCAGGGTTTAGGGTTTTTGGGTTTAGGGTTTAGGGTTTAGGGGTTCAGGGTTTAGGGGTTTGGGGTTGAGGGTTCAGGGTTTAGGGTTTTTAGGGTGTAGGGTTTAGGTTTGTTCTTTTTCTTTTTTGGTGGTGGGGATTGTTGTTTGGGGTTTTAGGGTTTAGGGTTTTGGGTG
>CAJNIZ010016602.1:31700-51873 GCA_905231905.1 Symbiodinium pilosum
AACCCTAAACCCTAAACCTGCCATGAGCTTGCAACTAGGGTTTGGGCCATCACATCACTCAAGCTTCTACCACGTCGCTTAGGGTATGTGGTTTCAGGTTTATAGGCTTAGGGTTTGGGGTTCTGGGTTTCAGATCAAATTTCACACCCCCTCCTCACCCACCCTCAGAAGTCAGGTTTAGGGTTTAGGGTTTAGGCTGTGGGGGCTTCAGGAAATTTGAGCCTTCGAGCCCAAACGCTAAACTCTTAACCTGAGCCTCTAAAACGGTAAGCCGAAACCTTGGACGCGGAACATCGCTTTTCAACGCTGCTTCGCATAAACACTGATTTGAAAAATGGTTCCTAAAATGGAGCTGTATCAGCTATAGTCTAAACTCCTTACTGGGGGGTTATACAAGGGACTTTATAGGGGACTACTCTTGGGGTTATTACGGAGGATACCAGGGTTTAGACTATAGCTCATACACACAGGTACACATCACATGTTCTCACACTAGATAACCACAGTCGGTGTTCTCAACAACAAGCTGTAGCCAAGCAACATCTGCCCGTCCCTCAGCACGGTCATGTCGGCCTTTGCGACCGAGCAGGTAGGTTTTTTGGGGTTTCGGGCTGCGGGCTTTCTAGGGTTTGGGAAGTAGGCTTTGGGGCTTAGGGCTTAGGGTGTCGGGTTTGGGTTTAAGGCGGTTTAGGGTTTGGGGCTTGGGTTTAAGCATTAGGGCTTAGGTTCAGAGGGCTCAAAGCCTCAGGTTTTGAAGGCTAAGGTTTTTAGTGGTTGTCAAACTGGGGAACTGCGGGGGATGAAGGAAGTCTTGCACAGAACTATTCCTATCATATGGCTGCTTGTAACAGACACTACGACTGGGACTATGACTGTTACTTGTACTGTTATTACGGGTATTTGGAAAATTTCTCTCACGACTATACTCACTACTTGAACGGTGGTACTACTGGCATCATTATTATTGCTACTAGTACAAGTACTATTCCTACTTGGAGGGTCAGGGAGACTTAGTAGGGTTTGATAAATATAAGGTTTAGGGTGTAGGGGTTAGGGTTTAGGATTAGAAGGAATAAGGGAATGTATTGTATTGGGGTTATAGTCCACCTTAAGTAGATAGAATATGGCTTTAGGCATATTATCATAAGGTCCGCAAATACCCTATATTCTATCTACTTAAAGGGGACTATATTCTCTACCAACCACCAGTAATTGCAGGGTCGAAACCTCAACTCAAAAGTCCAACTTCCTGGAACTTCTCAGGGCTCGCACCGGCTCGCCGTAGAACTTTTGGGCCACCTCAGAAGCAGGGCTGTTTCTTGGTAACCTGATAGCGTTCAAGATAAGAAGTACGGTTTTTTTGCTTAGTAACTTAGTAGGCTTAAGATAGCACACTAGGGGATAAGGACACTACGAAAGAGGGACAGTAGAAAAAAGATAATATGAAGCACTAGGGGATAGGGACTCCAGGGCAAAGGGACACGAGGGGATAGGGACACAAGGGATAGGGACACTAGGGGATAGGGACACTAGGAATAGGGACGCCGCTAGGGGATAGAGACGCTAGGTGCAGCAGCTTCGCGCTACGACGCGAATTCTTGCCAGTGTCTATCCTGTATCGTGGGAGTCTGGTGAGAAGGATCTCCAGCTGAGTAACGTTTTTTTGGTGGTTGAACCTAGTAAGAATATATTCCATATATAACATACTATACCCCAAAAGGAAGATATAATCGTACTCTATTAATGGGTACCTTAGTATCCCCAAATTAAAAACTACTCACCTGGGGCTTCAAGTTCAAGAATACGGAGTCCTGACTCCGTGTACTGATACCCCGGCTTCGGGACCGCTTCAGCAAAAACCCGAAACCGGGAGACATTCCCTAAGGGTCCAAGGACCCAAATAATAGGGCTTTAGGGCGAAAGTACCATTAACATTATAGTATTTGGGCCCTAAAACCCAAATATTAAGTCCTTGGACCCTTTAGGATTTGCACAGAGGCAAGGCAAGGACGCCCTCGTAAATATTCCACCCCTTGATGCTAATGACAGATTTCCTTCCCCTCGGTCTAGGTCCGTTGAAAGGGTTATAGTCAGATATACATGCGGATGCAGTAGAGTTTCATAGGTGCCGGAATGTTGATCACCAGCGGCGCTAGGGGGTTAGCCAAACTGGCATGCAAGCCCATATAAGCCCGTTTACTATGGGGCCACTTTCCAGATGTTACTAAGGGGGGGAGTTGCCCAAATCATCAAAAAACATACCATGAATCATGGTTTACTGGCCTTTGAGGTAACCCTTGAACCTCAAACTTTGAACATGAATCTCAACATCCTAGCTCTGAGGCAAAGGCTCCACATATTGCGTCCTCAAACTAACAGGCAAACACACATTGCAATGCAGACCCCTTCTTGAAAACCATTGAAGGCTGCAAGGGTCTTCTTCACACTTTAAGCCCTAAACCCTCAATCCTAAACCCATGTGTTAGGAGGACCCCCCCACCCTCTAAGTTTGGTATAATAGGAATTTAATAGGACCCTAATAGATAATCCTTATTATCCCTCATAGGTTTAGGGCTGGGGGTCCACCTAACTCATGCGCTTGGAGGAGGGTGACTACCAAAGCCCCAGAGCCCTCATCCAACCACAAAACACACCAACAACCTCGAACCCTAAACGCTGAAAACCACCAAATCCCATGACTTAAAAACCTGAAGCCTAAGACTTAAACCCCTGAAACCCTAAACTTGCACCTTAAATCCTACAACCCTAAGTTTCCCAGTCCTAAACCCTAAACCCTAAATCCTAAACCCTAGAACCCTAAATCCCAAACTCTAAACCGTAACTCTTAAACCCTAAAAACCCAAACCCTGTGAAGCTGCGGGCCACACCAGCCACGAAAAGGCGACCCGTTCATGCCTTGCTCTAAAGTTTAACAGGGTTTGTTAGGGTTTAGGGTCTAGGGTTTTAGGGGGGTTTAGGGGTTTAGGGGTTAGGGCTTTCACTCAGAATTCTGGCTTGAAGAGTTCCGATTTTTGAGTCTTAGGGTCTTGGGGTCTCCGTTTTTTAGGCCGAGAGTTTCGGGTTATGGCTTTAGTTTGCGAGGGTGTAGTTGGTAACTTCCCAAAATAGGGGGACCCCAATATAGACCCTAATATACTATAATCCTTATCATAGGGACCCCCAAAAAGGTATCCCTAATTTTGGGAAACCCGTAGTTGAAGGCCGGTTCAGGCCGCTAGGTTGAAGTTGAATGCCAGGTAGTACTTGGAGGGTCATGAGGACTTAGTAAGTAGGTTAATAATGGGGATTATTGGGGTTATGATATGGCTTATAGGGGTTATAAACCTAGTTACTAAGTCTCCCTGACCCTCCAAGTAGCGTCAAAACTGTACCACGGGTCCGGAATTTTTGGGTTCTCATCTTGCGATTTCTACACTGGGACAGATTCCTGGGTTTAGGGCTTAGGGCTGCTGTGAAGATTACATGTGTTTATGGATTGCTAATATAGGGATTGTTTATAGGGATTATGGTCCATGAGTTTTTCAAACCTGTTCTCAGGACAGCACTGCCCCCTAGGAATTATCCCGAACCCAACGCTTGAAACCCTCACACCCGAGCCCTAAACCTTAAACTTAAATCCTATCGTCCTATATGGCATGTAAACGCTACTTGAACACAAGCATTGCTCAACCCTGATCACCAACGTCTCCTCAATACTAAACCCATCATCAAGGGGGAAATACCCCCCCCCCCCACACACACACACACACACCCTGTAATAATTACCTCCAGCTATCGTATTTTCATATAGATTGCGCGAAGTATGTATGATGAGGCGAATTAGCGTTGTTTTTGCAGGGGTGTCGAACCCCACTCAGTTGAATGGTTCCCAGCAAGGAACACAGTTTAACTACAGCTTAGGGTGGAATCCGGGGGAAGATGTCTTACTTCTGGGTAAGGTGCAGAAACCCTCCGTGCGCCACACTTGCGAAACATGATGGTGCCGTCGTTAGCGATGGGCTCCTTTGGGCAAGAGATTACAAGGATTCTTAACACGAGGTATGGCTCCCAGAATGACCAAACGCAAATACGCCCAAGAAGAGAGCTAATGGTTCGATATTTTAGAGCTTCTTTTTGAAGGCGGTCCCTGTTAGGAAACTTCCATTGTGGACTGAACTGCTTTCTCACACCTCGGAAGGGTTTAGGCTTAGGGGAAGAACCTACAGGTAAGAATAATTTTCCTTCAATGGATTTTTTTCGGTGGGTGGTGATCTGGTGGCTACCTTTCCAGGTTTGCTTATATGGGGGAAGTACCCACCTGAAATCTCCAAACCCTTGACCCTAACTGAACTCAACCTAAACCCTAAACCCTAAACCCTAAACCCAACCAACCCTAAACCCTAAACCCAACCAACCCTAAACCCTAAACCCAACCAACCCTAAACCCTAAACCCTAACTGAACTGTCAACCTCTGTTTTAGCAGGTGGTTGAAGGTTGAGAGGGCCACATGGGCCCAAAGCTTACGAGGCGCTCCCTAGATCCAAGGACGCTAACAGTTTGGGGTTTAGGGTTTAGGATTTAGGGTTTTAGGGGTTTAGGGGTTCAGGGTTTTAGGGTTTTAGGGTTTAGGGTTTTACAGTTTTAGGGGTTTAGGGTTTAGTTCTTTCTAGGTACATCTCATCAAGTTTAACTGCTTATGATGCTACTTAATATCCAGGGGATCTAGGGAGCTACCCATGCATGAATCTGATAGCCATCCTACAAATTCACTGCCGAATCGGGAGCAATTGCTCAAGGATCGTAAACGCAAACTGCACAAAACCGACTTGGTTGGGGATAGTGGGTTCCGGATTTTAGTGTCTGGCCTTGAATTATTGGCGTTTCCAAAATCCCAAATTCCGGATCAGTTTCGGCGGTATTGAAGGTAGATAAGGCCTCCCTCATTCTTTCGAACCTCTCAAGCGGTCCGCCCCCTGAATACACCCCTTTAAGGAGCTTAGACTTCAGCACATAAAAGGATGATGCAAGATAGCATCCATCCGCATTCGGTCAGTGTTGGATCATGCTAAACGGAAGCCTCAAACACCACGCAGAAAGGCAGTGGAAACGGCCAGTGAAAACCGACATTGAACCCAACTACCTCTAACACGGCGACACAAGCAAGGAACCCTCCAAACCCCAAACCTTGAACTAAAAACCGCCGAACCTCAAACCCAACCAGCCAAACCCTTAGCCCTAAACCTTAAACCCTAAAACTTCAGTACTGCCCCCCCTCAGTAACAGTTGAGTAATAATTATAATATGGTTACATATAGCCCTTAATAGGACCCCTAATATAGACTGTTACTGGGAGGGGGCAGTACCCAACCTAAACCCTACACCCAACCAACCCCAAGACCAAACTTTCAGCCCAAATCTACGAATCGTGTGGCTTTTGTGAAGATCTCCCTACCCAGACCCCTGGCGGATCCAAAAATTAGATCTCCTATATAGACCCATAATAGCCCCTGTACAATCCTTATATAATTTCCCATAAGGTTCTAGGGGATCTAATTTTTAGATCCTTGTGGGGGTCTGGGTATTGGTTCCTAAACCCTAAACACTAAACCCCTAAACCCCTAAACCCTAAACCCCCCAATCTGCCCCCGTACGACCCCCGCAGCTGGTTTGGGCTCTAAAGCCCGCTCAAGGGTTGAGAGCTTTGGCTTCAGGATTAGGGTTGGGGTTTAGGGTTTAGGGTTTAGGGGTTTAGGGGTTTAGGGTTTAGGGTTTAGGGTTTAGGGTTTAGGGTTTAAGGGTTTTAGGGTTCAGGATTTAAAGTTGAGGGTTTAGGGTTAGGGTTTTCTTAGTTTAAGGATGTGGGGCTCAATGGGCGGGTGCGTCTATTCCTGCTACTAGAGAATCCTGCTTCACAAGTGAATGTTTGGACTTGGGATGCTGAACCCTAATCCCCAAACCCCAAACCCCAATCTCTGAACCCGAAACCCTAAACCCCAAACCCTAATCCCTAGACCCCAAACCCTACTCCCTAAATCCCAAACCCTGATCCCTAAACTCCAAACCCTCAACCCTACCAAGGAATCACTGCTCCTTGTCAAAGGACAGGAGGACATCACCCAGTTTTAACCTCCGTTTTGCTTGGGGTGTTGGATTTGGGGGTTGAGGTGTACAGGGTTCAGGCATTAGGGATTAGGGTTGAAGAATTAAGGTTTCGGGATGAGGGTTTGAGGCTTAGGGTCTAGGATGTAATGTAGGGATCACGGTTTAGGCTTTAGGGTTTCGGAGGTAGGGCTTGGGATTCAGAATGCAGGCTTCTTTGGTTTTGCCGTTAGAAGACGGACTCATGCATCAGCATGTAAAGCGGCAGAATTGGAACGCAAGCAAAAGCTGGTGCTTGAAATGCCCTGGTAAATGGGGAGCCTAGACCCTAGACTCCAAACCTTAAACCCTGACTTATCAGAAACGCCCCTGCCACAGGCTTCGGATGATGCGCTGATCGACGGGACTCCCCGCCTGGAATGGGAGCATGATTGCCCATGATAAGGGCTTATACTACTGTAGTCCCCCTTAAGTAGATAATATGGCTTTGGGCATATTACAAGAAGATCCCCATATGTCCCATATTCTATCTTACTAAGGGGGACTATATCCCCCACCCAGGTACACCCACCCAAGGTTTTGGGGCAAATAAGAATGACATAAGGCTTCTTAAGCCCTAGTCTGCTTCTTAATTTTGGGGAGGGCACCCGAAACCCTAAACCCTAAATCCCTAGACCCTAAGCCCTAAATCCCTAAAGTTTAGGGATTTAGGGTTTAGAGTTTAGGGATTTAGGGTTTAGGCCCTAAACCCTAAATCCCTAAACCCTGAACCCTAAATCCTAGAAGCCGTGATATTCTTGGAGCCCATAAAGCCACTGAAGCGCAATAAGGGTGGACGCCACACACTCGGAACCCTGACCACCTTTGGGAATCCTGTATGCCCAGACAACCCTAAGCCCTAGACCCTTTATAAGCCCTGCACCCTTTGTAAGCCCTAAACCCTTTGTAAGCCCTAAACCTTTTATAAGGCCTAAACCCTTTATGAACCCTAAATCCCTTTATGAACCCTAAACCCTTCATAAGCCCTAAACTCTTTGCAAGCCCAAAACACTTTATCAACCCCCAACCTTCCGGCCCTAAATAGTGTCCCCATCGCATGACAGCTGGTCAGTCAACCTCGTGGGCTCCCTTTAGAATACATGCCTCGAGAAGTAATTCAAATAGGACCCACATGTACTCATGTGTTTTGGGTTGGGGTTTAGGGTTTAGGGTCTAGGGTTTAGGGTTTAGAGTGTCGTGTTAAGAGTTTAGGGCAAAGGGTCCTTTTGAGGTCGAAGGTACTCAACAATCCCAAAGGCCAACGCAGTATGCCGATCACGAAGCCCTAAAACCTCAAGCCCTATATCCCAAAACACAGGAACCCTTCAAGTCTGAAGCTCGGAACCGCCAACCCTAAAAAGCCTCGAACGCTGATCGAATCCCAGGGTTTAGGGTTTAGGCACCCTAAACCCTCAACCCTGTTTAGGGTTTCGAAACCCTCAACCCTGTTTAGGGTTTCGGACGAGGCACAGCTTTGCCACTGCGCACGTTGGCGCGATGCGGTTCACAAGAAGGCCTTAGGCTTAGGGTTTTAGAGTTTAGGGTTTAGGGTAAAGGGTTTAGGGTTTATAGGGTCTAGGGTTCATGGGGGCTGCGCTTGGGTTAGAGCCCGGGTGTACGGCCTTTGCTTGCTGGTTGTTGGTAAGGCATGAAAAATGGAAAAGATTATTGAAACTAGTATTTAGGCTTCAGGGTTTTTTGCTTTTGGGAATAAACACCCAATACTGTTTTTTGGACCCCTCAAAAAAATGTACCTCTAATTTTGGCAACCCCATTTGCTTTTGGCACCAGGCAATGTTTGCATGTGGGTCAGGTGGTCGGGTTCCGTGGAATGTAAAGGCTTTCATGGGCAAAATCCTCCATGAGCCCATGTGCACTGCAGTGCCCCAATTCTTGGTGTTAAGTGCTGATTAGAGGAACTCTTTATCCAGCAACCTACTCACCTGAAAATTCCTGGTTAAGGCTTAGGTTTAGGCTTTCTTTTTTAGGGACTGTAGGGTCATGCAAGCTTCGTCCATCAACGCAAGGTGGTGTCGGGTTGAGAGGGCTTGCCTGTAAGTCCAGTAACCTTAAGTTTTATGGGCTAGACACCCACACTGACACTAAATAGAGGGCAACTACTACTAAGCTGTAGTCATTGGGGTTACAACCCTGAAGCCAGAACACTGTATCCTAAACCCTGGACCCTAAACCCTACACACCCTGAACCGTCAACCCTAAACCCCAAACCGCATGGGAACTTGCTAACTGAGAGTCGGACACTTAAATCTCGCGGGATTGCAATACTCAGGCTCTTAGGGTTTAGGGCTTCGGACTTTCAGCCGCGCCTCTGTACAGGATACGTATCCAGCATACTGCTATCCCACAGCTTTCAGCCCAGACCCAAGCTTTGTTGTGAAGGAATTCCATACCCAATACTTGGGTGGGTTTAGGGTTCAGGGTACATGGTGCTTGCAGCTTAAGCACTAGGAATTCTGGCACGGGGTTTGGGTAAGTATATGATTATTAGATACCTGGACCCTTAGAGAGGGTCTCCCTAAATCCTAAACCCTAAACCGTGCATTTCGGGTTTAGGGTTTGGTGGCGCAAAGCCTCCCACACTAAGCCTAACAATCCTTCAACCTGTTTGTCGGGATTCAGGGTTTCAGTTTTTGCGAACCACGCACCCGGAAGCCTAACACCCTGAGCCCCCGACCCCTCCACAAGCAAACCCCAAATGCCAAGTGCTTCAAGCCCTGTTTCAGGGACACTTCCCAGATGCTTACCTCGCAAGTAGGATTGAGGTTTAAGGGTTTAGGGCCGAGCCGTTAGGATATGGGTGGATGTCACGATTATGATCCCTTTTTGGGTGCCCTAAATATTCGGTGCCGTATTATAATAGGGATCCAAAAAGGGACCATAATTTTGACAACCACCCATACAGGGTTTAGGGTTGAGAACATATCGGGTTTAGGTTTAAAGTTTTAAGGGTACCACCATGGGCTATTAGACCCTAAGATTCCCTATTAGGACTATATTAAGGGTAGATTAGGGTACCCTAAAGGTCTAATAGCCCATAGTGGTATGAGTATGAGGCTGAGATAAAGCTCACGCAAGGGAAATGAGCTCAAGAGGTGGCAGCCCTAAACCCCAGAACCCTTAAAACCCTACCCCCTAAACCCTAACCCCTAACCCATAAATCCCTAAACCCACGAATCCCTAAACCCTGAACCTCCAAACCTCTAAACCACAAGCTCTAAGGAGGACCCCCCCCACCTTGTAATAGTAGTATAATAAGAATATCAGAGGACCCCAATATGATACCTATTATCCCTTATAGTCACTATTCCTGGATGGGGGGGTCCACCTGACCTAAACCCTAAACCCTAAACCCTCAACCCCAAACCCCAAACCCTAAACCCAAAAGCCTAAACCCTAAACCCTAAGCCCCTTAACCCCTAAACCTTTCAAACCGTTGCCAGGCTCGCCTTTTTGTTTCGGAGTCATCCCAAAGGCCTCAAAAGCTGGCTGTGTTAAGGATTTTGAGCTTGGGGTTTAGGGGTTTAAGGTTTAGGGGTTTAGGGGTTTAAGGTTTAGGGGTTTAGGGGTTTAGGAATTTAGGGTTTAGGGGTTTAGGAATTTAGGGTTTAGGTTTAAAGGTTGAGGTGTTTAGGGGTTTAAGATTTAGGGGTTTAGGGGTTTAAGGTTTAGGAATTTAGGGTTTTGGGTTTAGGAATTTAGGGTTTAGGGTTTAGAGGTTGAGGCTGAGATCTAAAGTAAAGGCTTCTCAAATTTGGGTTTTTGAGCTTAAGGTTTGGGCTTCAGACCCTGGACTTGGGTCTTCAGCTTAGGGTCTAGGGTTTAGGGTTTAAGGGCTTAGGATTTAGGGCTTAAGGGTTTAGGGGTAGTAAACCAAAGAGGGCATGACCGAAAGGACAAAAGAATGGAAAATGAAATGGAAAGTGATGTTACAAGGGTTTGTAGAGATTAGAATGTACAGGCTTAATAATGGTCTGTGGTATCTTCAACTACACTGTTGTGCGCTAGGCTTCAGGTAGGGCTGAAATACTCAGAACGATGGAGACTCAACGAAAGAACCCTACACACCAGCACACATCCAAGCATTGATCTATGGTTGTTCTGGGCAGAAAAGCTGAAACTTATCTTCATGGAGGCATATCAGCAAAGTTTCATGCCCTAAACCCCTAAACCCGAAACTGGATGATCATGAAGCTTCCACGGCTTGCAACTCAGAAGGAAGTCACCATCGAGGACCCTTTGGATTGCACCCCCTGAATTCGGCTTAGGGTTTAGGGTTTAGGGTTATCTCCAGACTGCCCGGAGGGAAGGCCAAAGCCCTACAACTGTGATGAACACGACCCAGATCCCCTCACCTCCTAAAGGATCCAGTAAATGGAACCTCCCAATAATCCCCTAGTTTCCCCAATGGAGTAATGGGGGTCCTTTTGGGGGGTTCCATTTTTTGGATCCTTTAGGGGGTCTGGGTCCCTGGATGTGTTGAGCCATTCGGACATTCACAATACACCTGGTCTGAGGGCTTTTTCTCACCATGTCCTCGAGTGCCTGGGAACAACTCTCTCTGACTACCACCGCCTAAGGCGGTACAATATCAGACAGGACCTAAGGTCAACCGGATTGAGTCCCAAAGTGTTTGAGTACCCCTAGACCCCAAACCCTCAAACCCTACACCCTCAACCCTAAACCCTAAACCCCACCCCTCAACCCTAAACCACCCTACACCCTCAACCCCAAACCCTGAAAGCATGTTGGATTCCTCACGCAGCTGCGCGTTCTCCATGGTCTGCGTCTCTATCCCGAGAGTCGGAAAGCCCGTATAGGACCTGGCGTGGGGTTTCACGTGGGATTTGGGGGTTCCCCAGGGTTGAGGGCTTAGGGCTTAGGGTTTAGGGTCTAGCGTTTAGGATCTGGGGTTTAGGGTTTAGGATTTGGGGTTTAGGGTTTGGGGTTTAGGGTTTAAGGTTTAGTATTTGGGTGTTGAGGTTTAGGGTATATTCAGAGTATTTAATGTATGTTGGGTCCCTTTGGTGCTCGTTCTGCATTGCGATCCCTTTGTGTGTCCTCACCCTAATATCATCCATGTGAGGCCAAAAAAAAAGAACAAGCCCCATATGAGCTATAGTGGAAACTCCTAGTATCCCTCTTAGTAACCCCTTTTCTACTCCCCTAGATAAGCCACTGTAAAAACCCCGTTAAGTAGTTTAGACCAAGCCCCATACGTCTCCTCAAGGCGATCGGGGCTTCATCGTCCTAAACACCAAAAGTATGTAAAATACTAGCCCTAAACCCATAATCACAGCCATGAAGGTCATTATTTTACATACTTTTGGGGTCCAGGTACACTGAACTTCAGACCTCAACTCAAATCTAGACACAGTAGTCAGTAGGGGGGCTCCAATATAGACCTCAAAACGCTATAATCCTTATGCATGACTATTGGGTCCCCTGAGCCCTAAACCCTAAACCTTACACTCCAAACTCTAGACCCGAAACCCTAAACCACAAATCCTACACCCTAAACCCTAGATCCTAAACCCTCAACCACAAATCCTAAACCCTAAACCCTAGATCCCAGACCCTAAACCATAAATCCTAAACCCTAAACCCTAGATCCTAAATCCTCAACCCTAAAGCTCAAACCCTAAACCCTGATTGCTGGGAATCCTCCGCACTGGGTACCCAACAGCAAGCCGAAGCCCGGGGGTGGAATCTGTATCAAAACCACTCGGGTTTCGGGTTCAGGGTTTAGGACTAGGGTTTAGGGTGTACGATCTAGGCTTTAGGGTTTGGGGTGGAAGGCTTACGATTTAGGGTTCAGGATTTAGAGCTTGCGGTCAAAGATTTAGAGTTTCGGCAAACCTGAAACTACAACCCAAACCTAAAACTCGAACCCGAAGGCACAAAATCCCCAAAGCCTGCTACAGTATGGTCTTTAAGCCCAAAAGGCCTCAAAATATGAGCTTTTAGAGCCTTAGGGTGATCTAAGCACTAAACCCATCAGCCCGAAACCTAAGCCTACATTCTTTCCCCTAAATGTAAACCCTACACCCGAGATCGGTAAACCTACAATAACCATGCACTTCTTAATCGTCGCTTGGGGTTATACTAGAATTGATATTAACAAATAGGCAACTCCCGAAATTAGGGTTTCATTTTGGTACCCAAAAATATTGGGTGCCGTAATATACTTTATCATCAAAAGGGTTCCATAGTTTTGAGAACAACCGAAATTCCTGAAACGAAGGGAGAAAGGAGCAAGGTGGACCCATTGTGCTTCAACAGGTCGTTCAGGAAATGCATGATCACCTCAACATGCGGTTTGCGGTTTAGGGTTTTGGGGGAGTAAGTTAACATGGAACCTGAAAAAAGCTTTAACTTTAGATAGCCTTTTGACCTTTACATGGGGCGTGTATGGAGTCTTTACTTTCTTTTGGGGGGTGGGTAGGTTTGAGCCTAGCTAGGGCTTTGGATGCGTGCTTCTACAAGGAGAGTTAAGATAATTTACGGGTAGCGTTTAAGCTTTAGGGTTTATAGGGTTTCTTCTACAAAGGGAGCCATGCTCCGAATGCTTCATGCCTCTACGCAAGGAAATCAGGTTATCTTTGGGGTTCAGTTCAATCAAGGTCCTCCTCAATCCCTACCTAACCTGGAAAAGGATTGCCTGTCTATGACAGGGCTTCTCCCCTAAACCCTAAACCCTAAACCCTAAGCCCTCAGCCCTATACTCTAAACCCTGAACCCTATGCCCTAAACCGTTAACCCTAAACCCTAAACCCTGAACCCTGAGGGTTTAAGGTTTAATGATTCTTAGAGCCTTGAACCCCAAGTTGTCAGAGCAGAAAGCACGGCTTCATGTCTATGCCCGATCGTGTGATTCATATTGGAGACTGATGTAGGGTGGGTAATTCTAGAATAACTTCACTTCCCAGTTTAAGGCCATTTTGGGGTTTAGGGTTTAAATTTTGAGGTTAAGGGGTCCAAAATTTCAATTCCCAATTGAAGGCCACTTTGGTACTATTCCCTAAATAAACCACCATTTAGCGTGAGGTCGGGTGAGGTCGCTTTAAATTGGCCAGTGTAGCGTGGGATCTAGGGCTTCAGGCATAATAAGTACGCAGATTTTTCCACGACAGTCAACACTCCCACACAACAAGCACGAAAGTCTCCCTAAGCACCAAACCTAAACCCTCATGTAAACCCTAAAACCCCCTCTCCGTAATGGGGCTTGTAATAGGGATCCGACTATCAAGGCCCTTAAAAGGAGGGGTCTATTAATCACGGGTCTACAACCCTAAACCCTAAACCCTAAATAGTAGTTTCCATTTTCTTTTCCATTATCCCCATACAACCCCAATATTACCCCTGTAATCACAGATCTGCATTACATTAATAAGCCCCAAGCCCTACGCCCTTTTGGCCAGCGAAGTTGAAACGTCCGTCAGAGTGACTGGTTGGGGGTTGGGCGTGGCGTTATGGCCGACAGGTTCGGGCTCATGTTCAGGACAAGTGCCATAAGAATTGAGGTGTTATGACATAGGGGTTGTATAAGGGGTAGCTTAGGGGTATATAAGGGTGATATCGGGATAATGGAAAAAGAAAACGGAAACTACTAGTTAGGGTTTAGAGTTTGGGGCGATCTGTGATGTAATTTGAGCTAGAGTGCCGCAATAAGTAGGAAAGTGTCACGGCATCATGTGCAGAAGCGACATATATCCGCTCCCAAACCCTTAAGCCGGGTGTTTCGAACAACTTTTACATATTCTTTCATAAGGGACCACCACTAACCTCTCGTATTCCCCTAGAAACAAACAAAACCCTAAGCCCTAAACCCCTGTAAGCTGCCACTTTGGACCCGCAGCCGCAAACAAAAGTTCTGATCGGGATGGGTTACAGAAGGGATTATGTTAGTTGGGGAGTATTCTAGGGGGTGTTAAAGCGGATACTAGCATTTTAGACTATGGATGACTTGACATTTCAGCAAAACCCTAGGGGGCCCAAATAACCCAACGTAGCTAATATTTACAGACTTTATAGGGCCCAGTGTATGTGTTTTTTGACTGCTTGGATCCATATCGAAAGTTGCCAACTCTCTCGCACGCATCTCACTGACCATCCATGAAAACAAACCCTAAAACATTAAACAATAAACCCCATCAGACAACGCGTCGGCAAAAGCTGACTCGACAGACTCGGCCCGGCTAACCCAGATCCATGAATAAACCCCCTCCCCTTCATAAGGATTATAATAGGGATCCTTGTATTTAGGCCCTTAAAAGGAGGGGGTTTATTAATCAGGGGTCTACATTAGTGTCAACAAACTCCCACAACCATGGCAACCATAAACCCTGGAGTGACATATGAACTATATTCTAAACTCCTTAAAGGGGGGATATATAGGGGATTATATACGGGAGTAGTATAGGGGTGCTTAAGGGGGATACTAGGAGTTTAGACTATAGCTCATATACTTACTGGGGGTTAGTGGGGTTTAGGGTCTAGGGTCTAGGGTTTAGGGTTTAGGGGGAGTATGATGGGCAAGTTATATTATATGGGGAGTATGTAGGGCTTATATTCCCTTGTTCCCTACCAAACCCACGAAGATAAGCAGGAAACGAACATGACCCTTTTCCTCCAACCCGTAGCGTTGGGCGGAGTAACGGCGCCGCCATGTGGCCAACAAAATGCATTCGTGGAGAGGCATGTACAACTGGCTGCAACGTCCCATCGTACAACTCAATGGCCTTCTGCAAAAGCTTGGCATCAAGTCTTAGAAAAATCAATGTCAGAGCCCTAAACCGTGAGCCAGAGCCCTAACCCCCCTAGCAATATACCCCAAACCCTGAACCCTAAGCCCTACAGCCCCCCAGCCCCAACCCCGAATGCAAGGTTCTAAATCTTTCTAAACGATTACCAATACCATTTCAAGGTCTATGTGAACTGTCTGAAACTATGACCCGATGAATATAGAATGGTTCTGGAACCAAAATATTCGCCTTTACTGAGGCTTCTCCTTTAACCGTCCTATTAAGTATACTGTAGACCACTCTATGATGTAATCTAAGTTTCCGTTTCTTTTCCATTCAATTCTCCATTATATTCCCTATACCCTAAAACTTGGCTGGCCTTTAGAATCCTTTGAAAAATCTTAGTATAGATGGGCCCCTAAAAAACCAATAAGGGAAAATATATAATAAACCCAAGGGCCTACCCAGAAAACCTTAGATCCTAACCCTAGAACCCTAGAACCCTAAACCCTAAACCTCACTTCAGGCCACCTTGGCTTCCTGGAGCTCACTGCAACCATAGGTATCAATTGAGCCATAATCTAAACTCCTAGTATCCCCTTAATAACCCTATAGCAGTCCCCCATATGATCCCCCATATAACCACCTTTAAGGGTTTAGACTATGGCTCATATATCCCTGAACTCATCTGCTTTTTTGGTTTTAGGGTTTAGGGTTAAGGGCTTGGGGTTTAGGGGTCCTTATAGACCCAGCGTACAACCTTGTAACCCTCAAAATACTACCATAACCAGGAGATACCAAAGCCCCCAATCCCAAACCCTAAACCCTACACCCTAAATCCCTAAAGCCTAAACCCCTAAACCCGAAACACTTACCCCTAAACCCCCTCAACCCCCAAAACCCTAAAATCCTTAGCTCCCGGCAACCGTAGGTATCACGTAGCCGATGTTTTCGGCTTGCTCTGAAGAGAGGCTCTGGAATCTGGCAGTAGGCCCCGGAGATTTGGGGTTCGGGTTTGGGATTTAGGGTTTAGGATTTAGGGTTTAGGATTTAGGGTTTAGGAGATAGGGTCTATGGTTAAGGGCTTAGGGTTTAGGATTTAGGGTTTAGGGCTGAAAAGCTTAGGTTTTAGGGTTTAGGGCTTGGAGGATAGGATGTTTCAGGGAGGGCGTTGGGGTTTAGAGCTTAGAGATCGTTTAGGGTTCGGGGATAGAAGTTTAGGGGAGTTTGGGGATTATGGCTTAGGGTTTAGAGGATTAGAGGGTTCAAGGGGTTTAGGGCTTTGGGGTTTAGAGTTTCGGGGTCGTTTGGGTTTAAGGGATAGAAGTTTGGGCAGTTCTGGGCTTTGGGTTTTGGGTTTAGGGGATAGAAGTGTGGGGGAGTTTAGGGCTTAGGGTTTTGGGTTTAGGGGATATAAGGTTTTGGGGAGTTTAGGGCTTTGGGTCTTGGGATTTGGGGTGTAGGGCCTAGTGTAGGGATACGCCAGGGTTTAGGGCTTTGCGTCGAGGGTCTAGGGATCTGCGACCTAGGGATTCAAAGGGGCTTGCAGTATAGGGTCTAGGATTTTGCGGTTTGGGATTTGGGAGAGTTTATCCAAACAGGAAAATATATATGTAGATACACATATATATATATGTACATACACACACATGACAGTCCCCTGTAACCCGGTATATCCCCTATTAATCCCTAAACTTTCAAATCCTAAACCCTAAACCCTAAACCGACCGCAATAAGGCCAGGGTGACGCCATACCCAGACATTCGCCATTGGCATTGAAGGCAGGTCCTGCAGTTCCGGCCTAAATCCTAAACCGTAAACCCAAAATCCTAAACCCTGAACCCTAAATCCTAAGCCCGAAGCCCTAAATCCTAAACCCTAAATCCCGAGCCCTAAACCCTAAATCCTAAACCCTAAATCCTGAACCCTAAACCCTAAATCCGAAATCCCAAGCCTGAAATCCTAAACCCCAGGCAGGCTTGGGACTCTCATAAAGGGATCTCAACCCGTAGCCCCCAAAGCCCCAAGCCTTCGCCCGGGTTTAGGGTTTAGGGTTCAGAGTGTTTCCCTAAACCCTACACCCTAATTTCAGGGTTTAGAGTCCAAGGTTCCTAGAGGATTTCAAAAAATCAAGGCACTGGGTGTTCCTTCGGGCTTGAGGTTCTAGAATTTTTTGGTTCTCAGGGATCTTAGGGTCTAAGTCGGACCGGCTACAACTCACAGACTGGTATACTGCAGGAAGCATGCAGCGTTTACGTACGGCGAATAATTGTGTGACTTCTTCACTACGTGGCAGTTGGGACCCCTACTAAGGGTTAACCCTCAGGTACCTACAATATAGGAGTATAATGGAATCCCAAAGGGTTCAGGCTCTAAGGCCCAACCTAAACCCTAAACCCTAAACCCTATAAACCCTAAACCCAACCCTAAACCCTAAACCCTAAACCTCAAGCTACGTCCCAAGGAGTTCAGAGGGTCTTTTCGACGCGCCGGGGTTTCCACGTTTGGGTTCATATGGAGTCCGGAGTGAAACTTTGGCGTCAACACTGCAATTACTGTTATTATTGCTTAGGGTTTCGGGTCTTATTGATTGTATCTTATGGTTTAGGGTTGAGGGTTTAGGGTATTGATTGTATCTTCGTTATGACTGTGGTTGATATTTGCATTACTGTTCTTGCTACCGGTATTCTCAGATGATGTTCTCATTCTTTTCGCTGTACTCCACAGGTGGAGGTGTCCACCTAAACCCTAAACTCTGAATCCCAAGCTGCTGATTTTCTTCATGCCTGGCTTAATTTTCCCAAGAACTTTAAAGCAACCATATGCGGCGGGCCTAGGGAAACCCTGTCACATTCCCCTCACATAGCTCCTCAATTCAATGAATTCAGACACATGATCTGAACAATCTCATCCGTACCCGAAAGCCTTAATCACTAAAGCCTAAGCCTCTCTGTCTCTCTCTCTCTCTCCTGGCAATCTGAATGTTGATGGATTGGCGGGCAAGGTCACAGAAGCCACAACTGTTCAGCCTGAGCATGACCGAATGCCCGCGTAACCTTGCTGCTGAACCCTGAATTCCACTTGCGCAGGACACCAAGGTCCATTTTTTCTGGATGCCCAGCTGGGACGCTTGGCCACCTGGGACCACATCACGCGCCTTCAAATTGTCGTTGAACAGGATGCCCATTGGTTGGTTGAGGTTGATTTCAAGCTTGACAAACGCCGGGCCACTGTCATCCTGGCTGCGGATGGCGCCTTCGCTTCGGAGCTATGGACGCACCCTTGCGAGGGTTCAGGGTTCGGAGTTTAGGAGTCAGGGCCTAGAGTTTAAGGCTCAGGCTTAGAGACTAGGGTTCAGGGCTTGGAGTTAAGGGCTCAGGCTTAGAGTTTAGGGCTCAAGGCTGAGAACTTAGGGCTCAGGCTTAGAGCTTGGGGTTGAGGGCGTAGAGTTAAAGGTTCACGGCGTAAGAGTTTAGGTTTCAGGGCTTATAGAGCTTTTAATTAAGGTTCAAGGCTAAGAGTTTAGATTTCAAGGCTAAGAGTTTACGGTTCAGGGCTTAGAGTTTCAGGTTCAGGGCTAGGAGTTTAGGGTTCAAGGCTTCGGGTATAGGTTTCTTAATGTCTAATGATATGGAACCCACTGGGTCGGTGGGTATATATCCATTGTTTGATAACGCTACTTGACAAGTGAATGCTTGGACTTGAGATGCTGAATCCTAAGCCCTAAACAATAATCCCTAAGTCCCGAGTCCCCTGGACACCCAAAACCTCAACTGAGCATCTTCATCCCTAAGCCGGCGGAATGTCTTTTTCATGGGTGTGGCTCACCCCTTTTTTTTTTTTCATAGGTTTGGCTCAACCAGTTTCGGGGGGCCACGCTCATCCTAATGACTGTTCGCACCTTTGTCATGCAACGATCATGTGACAGCTCAAAAAACGACGACACTTACGAGGATGGCGACCCCGACCCGCCTGATCCCGTTGACTGTTAACACTTTGACACGGAAAAAATGTCAAAACAAAAACGATGACATTTACGACGGTGGCGACCCCGACCCGCATGATACTTGTGACTGTTGGCAGTTCTTGTCATGCAACGATCATGTGGCAGCTCAGAAACAACACCAGTTACGAGGATTGCAACCCCGACCCGCCTGATCCTGTGACTATTGGCACTTTTGTCATGCAACCATCATGTGACAGCTGAGAAACGACGCCGGTTACGACGATGGCAACCCCGACCCGCCTGATCCTGTGACTGCTGACACATTCGACACACAAACAAGATGTGAGAGCCCAAAAACGACGACATTTACGAGGATGGCGACTCCGACCCGCCTGATCCCTGCTGTGACTGTGCAGACTTTTGACACGCAAAAACATGCCAAAGCCCAAAACGTGAGGATGGCGACCCCGACCCGCCTGATCCACGTGACTGTTTACACTTTTGACATGCTCACTTACCAGCGCTCGCAATCTTGTTATTTACCGTATTTACTTCTTCCGAGAGGCGCAAGTGTAGCTGATGCTGATAGTCGCAATTTTACAAAAATTCCAAATGCAAATCACTTCAGCTCCCAACATTTCCAACTGCTGTGCCGTATTTGTAACCTTTTCCAGAACTCGAAATGCTGTTCTTTACAGAGTTGGTAGCCTTTCAAGAAGTGCAAATGTCAAGAACTCCGAACATACAAAGCAGTGGGGCTGGAGAAAAGCACCGCCCTACTTTTTCACATGATAAACGTGGGCTACTTAAAGCCAACATGGGTTGGGAAAACGGCTGCAAATATAGGCTTCAGGAACAAATGAGACTCCCGAGCAATGTACTGCCATTACAAAATACCAGGGGGTTGGGAGTGGCGCAACTCGCCCTTTGGAAGATCAGAGGATGCATTTTTTCGAAATATGACAAGATGTCGCAAAATGAAAAACATGGGAAAACAAAGTTTCTTGCACACCCGGATTTGTTAAGCGGCGCAGCCCCCCCATCTGCAACACATCGACGAAGACGTCAGCTCCTTTGCAACCGTTGATAGGTTGGTTTTCGCATTGCGCTTGCATTACAAAACGGCAGAGGGGTTGGGCGCCTTTTGCACAACATGGTCGAAGATCAGAACGCACTAGCTTCTGCCAGCTATTTGTTTTTGCAATTACGAAGTAGCAGGGGGGTTGGGGTGGCGCTGCGACGAAAATGAGAACACGCAGCTTCTTGCAACCCTTTGATCGATTTGTTTTGCAATGTGCCTGCATTACGAGATAGCTGTTATTTGCA
>CAJNIZ010016602.1:51973-71628 GCA_905231905.1 Symbiodinium pilosum
TCCTCACTTTCCAAGAGCTCCCAATGCTGTAATTTACAACATGCGTAGCCTTGCAAGAGCCGCCAACACTGTATTTGCGGTTTTCCTGGTTTCTCAAATGTCGTAGCATTTCAAAAACCACAAATATCGTCATTTGCAATAGTCCTAGACAAGCTCCAGAAACTGCAATTTGCAGTATTTCTAACATCCAAAAGCAGGACCGGGGGACCAGAGGACCAGGGAACCAGAGGACCAGGGCCTCTGAGCCACACCTAAGGAAGGCAGACCTAGCTGAGCCACACCTATGAAAAAGAAGAGGCCCCCCTAAACCCCAAACCCTAAAGCGCAGCTTAGGGTCTAGGGTTTAGGGTTGAGGTAAACTCTGTAAACCGGACCTTAGTCAACGGATCCCAAGCCCAAAGTTCCCCCAATCTCAGATGGGCAAAACGGTTAGGTAAATGAAGGTGGAGTGTAGGAAATAAGCCCAAACAAATGGAATTCCTTTGACCCACCCACCCTCATCCCATCTTTCGAACCCTAAACCCTAAACCCAGAACCCTAAACCCTGAACCCTGGGCCCTAAACCCTAAAGAAGATCTTCAGAATGTTCCTCCGCTGTTGCCGCTGTTGATGGCAGCATCTATCTGGATGCCCAACAGCTCGGAACAAGTCTGGGCCTTAAATTCTGAGGTTTAGGATTTCGGACTTAGTGGTCCCCGAACCACCAATCTTTGTGGACTACGATTTCCACATTGGACATGAAGATTCGTGACTTACCACTTATTTTGGACTGCTTGGGTTCCCAGACATACCCCGAATGGACAAAAACTCCCACGGTCCCATTTACCTACACCCTAGAGATCACGTGGTAGCATATACTGACTTAGGGTCATGCACAAGATTGACCATCCACAGTTTCCATTCATTGGAGGAGCCTCTTGTAGCTTTAGAAAAACCGCCAATGTAACCGTCACCTTATGAAAGGGGGTGGCAAGCATATATTGTTGCCGAGCAAAAAAATCCGGAAGCTTGCATTTGCTTTCTAACAAGTTCGGGGCCCGAAAAGGTTTAAACAAGGTCCATTGGCAATAAAGGGGGTGGCAATAACAATGTTGTCCGGCCGAAAATGTCCCGATTTGAACTGATTCCCTTCTACTAGTCCTACTAGTATTGCGAGCTGCACTACCTGGTCCTACCCCAACCCCTTGGTTTATGATTGCAATCCCCACCCTTCCGTAAACCAAAAGCGCACAACAAGTTCCGAGGGTGGGGGTGGGGGGCATTCTTTATTGTCATGGCGACATTATGGGGACGATTATAAGGTCTAGAAGTATGGCTTTTGCAGCATTTCACCAAGGCTGGCGTTTCCGTAAGTAGCTGTTTTGGGGGGCTGGGGAGTAAAGGATTTTGCTGAGGCTTGCGGTGCCTAATGTTGCTGTTGGGGTGTCACACTCAAAGTGGTGCAATGGACGTGCGGGTTCCTCCATGAACACGAAGTGAATATGTCCCAGGAACCTTCAAGCTCTCTCTTCCCACTCAGTGCAGATCCGAAGGATCCACTTAAAGAGCCCCAAACCTACCCTACCCTCAGCGCCCTTAAACTCTTAGACTACTCTGGACCTTAAACCCTAAGCCCTGATTAAACCTTTAACCCTAATACCCTAAACCCTTAAACCCTAAGCCCTATACCCTTAAACCCTATACCTTGGTGCTTCGGGGAACACAAATTGACTACTTGTTGCTAGGTTGCCCAGGCGGGGCTTAGGCCGGCAAATTCGGAGTCCAGAATATGTTTAGGGTCTAGGGATTAGGGTTCAGGGTTTAGGGTTTAGGGTCTAGGGATTAGAGGTTAGGGATTTTTTGTGGCATATGCCAGACCTTCCTGGTACCCGTAACTTGAGGTATATGGTTCGTGCTAGTGGGTACTTAGAGGGGTGTATAGAGAGACGGAGGGTTTAGGTAGGGGTAACAGTTCTTGGAAACTCCCAAACATGGAGCTCCATAATCTGCTTATGTGCCTAAACTGGCTTCCCAAAAGCCCTAAACTAAACCCAAACCAAACAAACACGAGAGTAGCGTTTTTTTGGTTAAAGCTAGGACCTAGGAAGGCCCTCTCCCTGACAGCTTTCCTTGTGTAAAAAAATATTCTATACCCAAAAGGAGGATGTAGTCCTACGCCTTGTTGGGGACGATTGTATCCCCAAATAAGGCACTAATGTAGACCCCTTCTTAATCAACCCCCTCCCCTCAATGGGGATCCTAATATTAAGGCCCTTAACAAGAGGGGCTTTATTAATCATGGGTCTACATTACTGTAACCCTAACCCCCAAACCCTAGATAGTAGTTTCCATTTTCTTTTCCATTATCCCTATACAACCCCAATATTACCCATGTTGGGTCTACATTATTCACGAGCCGAGAGCTCTCTCTAAGGCAATGGCGTACGTCATCACTTCCACCCGGGACACGACCTGAAGCAGGACAGTGGTTCTGGTGGCAACGTGGTAACGATACCCTAAACCCTTAAACCCTTAAACCCTAACCCTGAACGCTAAACCCTTAACCCTAAACCCTGAGCCATGAACCCTAAAACCCTAAACCCTAAACCTTTAAACCCTAAACCCTAAACAGCGGCAGTAGTGGTGTTGGCGGCTGCGGGGTTGGTGGTGGGGTGGGAATTGACCGTGGCTGTGGTTTTTCCTTCCTAACCAGCAGCTGACGTCAAGAATCAGCCCCGGCGCCAACAAAAATCCTATGGAACCATAATATTGGTAACTATCCGGCCCCCTATATTACCCTAAACCCTCAACCCCCATTATTATACCAAGAAGCAACCCCACCATCATCCACTGAGCTCTCACGAAATTCCTCTAACACTGCAGCAGTAAATAAATGTCTCAATACAATCCGAAAGATTTGAGTTAGGGTTTAGGGGTATAGCGTTTAGGGTTTAGGGTTTAGGGTGGTACATAGTCTACATTGGGGTGCCCTTGTCTAAGGAAGCTACCAGGTAGGCCCTTTTACTCACACTGAGTTTCCGCACCCCGCTGGTGACGCTGATCGTATCGCCGCCGACTGGGAAGCCCACACACAGGACATGCTCCTTGCCCAATCAGTTTGGGGTAAACCCTAAACCACCCTTAGGCCCTATACCATCCCACGAGGTTCCCTCTTCATGAACATGAGTTTAGGGCTCAGGGTTTAGGGTTTAGGGTTTAGGGTGGCTTAGCCGGAAATAGCCTTGAGTAGCTTTAATTAAGGGGGAATCTTGCACAAGGTAACATGAGGGGCGCTCTCCACAAAGTTGGGGTTATACGGGAGGCAGTTACATGCTGTAGTAGAGCGGGGTGGTGCAGGGTTTAGGGTATCTAGGGTTTAGGGTTCAGTATCACCTCAATACCCTCTATAACTTGCTTTGGGCCCCCCTATTGAGAATCAGGGGCAATGCTTTGAGCAATGGTCTGAGGTTTGGGCCCGAAGTCTACTCCCCTTTGATTTTCAAAAAGGCATGCCTTTCAAGCTCCTTTTCAAGACCCGTCCTCAGGGCTTTAGCCAGAATCTAGATTCCAAATCCTAAGCCCTTAGTCGGCCGGTTGTGTTTGACACCCTTATTCAAAACCTAAAAAGTCTTAGCACAGTTTTGCCAAGGGGGTAATCCATTTAGGATTTAAGGTTTCAACAATGCTCATTGCATTGGGCCCTTGGAAGGTTAAGATCTTGCCCATCAACCGGATGACCACGTCTGGCTATCTGCCGCTGCAGCCACTTGTCTTTGTTTGTTTCGCGTGTTTTTTTGGCTTAGGGGTTGGGGTGTCCTAAACCCTAAACCCTAAACCCTGAAACCCCTGCTGTGTGGGGGTAGGGGCGGGCTAGGGGAGGGGTAATTGCAACAAACCCCGCGAAGCTAATCAACCAGATGCCCAGAGACTCTAAACCCTCACTCACAATACAAAAGCCAAACTTTCAAAAACATAAATCCAGACAAACTGAGCAAACGCTCAACCCTAAACCCTCAACCCTAAATAGTTGTTTCGGTTTTCTTCTCCAAGATCCCTATATAACTCCATGGTATATCCGTATATATCTCAACCCTCGCAACAACAACCCCAAACCCTATATCAGCCCCCACATCGCAAGCTCCTCCAAGTGGGGTACCTTCTTGCTAAGATGGACCTCGTGTCGAGTGCGAATTGCATGGCTTGCAAACTAGGTGGATAGGGTTTAGGGCTTCAGGTTTTTGGGTTTAGCATTTCGGGTTTAGGGCTTGGCGGTTGGGGTTTTGAGCTTTGGGCTTAAGGTTTAGGATTCAAGTTTATGGATTGGGGTTGACGACAAAATGGGGAGTTGTGAAAAGTACCATCCTTTTTGAATGAGAACCCTGACTATTCATGACCGTATAATCTTGGAGACCCAACACACTGGAGCTTGAGAATCCTTGAGATCCAACACATTCACACACACCATTGCTTTGACAACCTTCCGTATAATGGTTACAAGTCTGTACATATAGATATATATAGATCTATTTCTGTACGTGTGTATGTGTATATATATACACATATAAAAGGAGTTTACGTTGCGTTACGCTCGTGGGGTTCATAATATGACTAGTGCTGTTGGCGGTGGAACCAAGTGAGGTCGCATTCTTCTTGTTAAATACGGTTTGGGGATTAGCGGCATACGTGTTCTCTCTATTGGGGTCTAGAGTATCCTCGTCGGAGGTGCTACTCGGGTCGTTCACTCTTGGGTTAAAGGTATTCTGCTGAAGTTACAGAAGAGTTTCCAAGGTGTTTTGGGGCATACTATGACTCTAGGGGAATGTCAGAGGGTAAGTTTCCAACTTCTTGAAGCTTGTGCAGTATTGAGTCCGAGGTCTGTGGCAATCAGTCCGAGGTTGGGGCTTTTGTTGAGCTATCTGCGCTTCTTATGTGAGCTATAGTCTAAACTCCTTAAAGGGGGTATATTAGGGGATTATATAGGGGACTATTATAAGGACTATTATAGGGGTTATTAAGGGGGATACTAGGAGTTTAGACAGTAGTTCATGTGACGTAACTAGGGCTCCCGAGAAGAATTTGTGCTTGGTTTACGGGGAATGTACGGGTCCTCCTTCGTTAAGGATTGCGTATTGCTCTTTTTAAGACTTTTCACTTCTGGCTCTCGCTGTGTGTTATCCAGTAATTTGCTGGTTGTGAGAAAGGATTGAAAGAATGGACAAGAAAGTTGAAACCACCATAGGGCTTTAGGTCCTCAAAGAAAAGCGTAATGGAGTCTCCAAAAACTGAGGGTGAACTTTCATAAGTCAGGGGCGAAGGCTGGAACCATGTGCCCTACCTAGACCCTCCAATGTAGTACCTTTTTGGCAGTCCTTATAAGAGTCCTAACCAAAAAACCATACCAAACCCAAAAAGGAACTACATTGGCGGGTCCAGGTAAACCCTAAACATTCTAAGTGCCTGTCACCAAAACGACCGCAAGGTAGGTTTTCCTTTTGGTGCCTGTTGGGCTGTCGCCCAAAACGTGGAATCAAATGCAAAAGCCGCGCAAGGCCTAGGAACAATAACATAGGCTGCCACATTATACCAACTTCAGAAAAAGACCATGAGGATTTCCCAAAAAGTATCTGAATTTGCTCGGGAGCGTACTCTAGCCGTTCAATCAGAGGTTTTATGAACAGCAAAAAAGAAGAACAACTTTTAGGACACCTGCAGTATCCCTGGATATTCCCCCCATGAGTGGTGTTTTTTTGTTGGTTGAACCTAGTAAGATAATAGTCCTTATATGTAAATACTATACTCCAAACGAATAATATAATCTTACTCTATATTGGGTACCATAGTATCCCCAACTAAAATACTACACAAATAACCCCTATATAATCCCAGTTTCCATTTCATTTTCCATTTTCTTTTCCATTTGATTCTCCATTATTGGGGTAATATTACCCTAATGTATCCCCAACTAAAATACTACTCCCATGACCCCAAAAACCTAAACCCTAAACCCTAAACCGGCCCCATACCTCTAACTTGCTTTCAGGGCACCCCTTGACAGAAGCCCTCCGAGAGCCTAAGGGGACCATAAAAAAGGGGTCTACTTTAGGGTTTAGGTTTGGTGGACCCCCCACCCATTAGTAGTGACTATTATGGATAATCAGGATTATATTAGGGTCCTCTTCTATTCCTATTATGCCACTATTACAGGGTGGGGGGTCCTCCTAAGGTCTACTGCAGGAGAGTCCTATTCAGGATGTGGTAACTTAATGGTTCTTAGTGGGGAAAATGGGAATACATGATATAAGGGTTCTGGAGGCACTATATTCCTTTATTCCCTACTCAGAATCAGCAAGGTAAGGTGCCTTCATCTTGTAATAACATCCAACTGGGAGGACCGCTTAGATGATCTTACGCTCATACGTTAACACGCCGAAAAGAAGGGGACCATCTGACTCTACCAATATTCGCGATTTAAACTACCAGTACCGGAGCCCCAAGAAGGCTCCACATAATTCCGGCCCAATAGTAGGCTTTGACCCTAAACCCTCAACCAGGAGGCTAAAGCGGATCTTAGGGAGCCTGATAGAGAAGCTAGGGCTTAGGGTTTAGGGTTTAGGGATTCGGGTTAAGGCAAATCTTAGGAAGCCTCGAATTACGGGTCACACTTTGGGAACCGTTCAGGGATTCCTACAAAAACCCGACTTCCCTCAAGGACAGGCATTCCCAATATAGTACCGTTACATAATGGCCCTACACCCTAAACCTGATCCCTAAATCCTAAACCCTACATATCCCTAATTTTCGGAACTATTTTTGGAAAACTACGCTGAAGCAAGCCTAGGGCCCAGGCGGCTTTGATATCGCGCCAGAACTCATCATCCTACAAGGGGGTCTTTAAGGTTTAGGCTTTAGGGTTTAGAAGTTTTAGGGCTTAGGGTGTAGCCTAAAGGTACTTTAGGGATTAGGCTTTAGGGTTCAGGCTTTTTAGGGATTAGGGTTTAGGGATTAGGCTTTTTCAGGAAGTAGGGTCGAGGGATTAGGGATTGGGATTTAGGATTTTGGGCTTAAGGATTAGTGTTCAGGGTCTAGGGTTAGGGATAGGGTCTAGAGTTTAGGACGTAGGGTTTAGCGATATTTTGATCTTTTGGATTTAGGGCATAGGGATTAAGGCTGATTGGGGGGTTACGATTTAGGGTTTACGGATTAGGGCTGATTGGGGTCTACCACTTAGGCTTTAGGGATCAAGGTTTTTTGGTGTCTAGGATCTATAGGGTTTCAGAAATTAGGGATTGGGGTAACCCGAAACCCTAAACCCTAAAGCTTAAACCCTAAACCCTAAACCGCGTGGAGGCCTGCAGGGAGTTAACAGCACCCTAAACCCCAAACCCTAGCCCATTCTCAGGCCCCCTCTAGAGATCCCATGCGCGCTATAATCTAGATTCCTAGTTTAGGGTTTAGGGTTTAGGGCTTAGGGTTTAAAATCTAGATTCCTAGTATCCCCCTTGATAACCCCTATAATACTCCCCTACATGGTCCTGTATATAACCTCCCTTGAGGAGTTTTGACTAGACCTAAACGAAGAAACCTAAACCTTCAGAGGTCTCTGCGCTGAGCGTCCCCCATTTCTACGGCACCATAGCCCTACACAAAAACTAACGGGTGTGCCTAATTTTCACTTGTGTTCTTCTTTTCTCTTCTTTTCTGAGACAGTTCCTGGAAGGTCACGGGAACTGAAAAAGTAAGTTAATCAGTGGGAAAACTTCGGATTTTATATTGATTATAGGTGTTGTAAGTATACTTTCTAAGCCTTAACCCTGAACTCGAAACACTTATCCCCAAACCCTGAACCCTAAACCCCAAGCCCTGAACCCTAAACCCTAAACCCTGCAAACCCTGAACCCCTAAACCCCTCCAAGTTCCGTTCGAAGCAGCTTGTGTTAGACTCCCCAACCTCCACGGTGAGAACGGCGCAATCCGCCTCTGCAGGCGGTTTAGGGTCTAAGTTTAGCTTTAGGGTTCAGAGTGTAGAGTTTAGGTTTGGGGTTTAGGGTTTAAAGTTTAGGTTTTAGGGTTTAGAGGTTAGGTTTTGGGGTTTAGGGTTTGGAGTTTAGGGTTCCGGGTCTAGGAGTGTTCTAACTATCTGGGATTAGAACTTGGAGTGTCTCTCTCCGCAAAGCTGCCAATTTTGGCTTAAACATCTTTACCCCTTCCTGGAAAAATAGGCTCATATTTTCCTGGCTTCCCTAAGCAAGGATACACCAATATGGACCCAAAACTACTCTATTCCTTGTTATGGGACCGCACAATTTGGGGAAGATCTATTTCTGGAAAGTACAGCTAACAAAGCTTTCCCCCCAACAAAGCGTGAATCATGACCCTCAGAAAAAGACTAGACTTCCATAGGCCTGAGGGTTTAGGGCTTGCGGTTTAGGGCTAAAAGCCTTCAACATGAAAAGATACCAAACTATTTGGGTACAGAGCCCATCTCTCTGGGTACATTTTAGGTCATTCCCCTTAGAATAACAAGTCCCGCAACGGGTAAAAGGAAGTGTATGAGCTCTTTAAGAAGGCGCCTTTAAGGAGTGTTCTGGTGGAAATGATCAAAGGTTCACTGGTTACTTTGGGTAGGGTCGGCCATTTCCTCTGTCGCAGGGAGAAAACAGGAGGGAGAAAACAGGGGCCTAATTACTTGAAAGTATCATGTTGAGGGCCCGTTTGAGATAGACTACACCATAGTTGTACAAGGAACTTGGGACCATGGTGTCAGAAGTTGAACCTTAAACCCTAAATCCTGCATCCTAAACTTTGGCTTGCCTGTGTACTACTCTAAGTAAGTATATGGGCGTGGAGGTACAGATTAACAGGCATCAAGGTTAACGACGCGGTTGATACTAAAACTGCATGACCCTAAAGACCTCAGACCCAGGTTTTAGGTTTCAGGGTTTGAGGTTAAGGGTTTGGGATTTAGGGTTCTACATGACACTTAGGGCCCCCACTAAGGGTTATAATAGGAGTATAAGGAAATGCTAAAGGGCTAAGGGTCTAAGGCCCAAGCTAAGTCCCAAGGAGGCTTTAGGGTGCGAAGTTCGGCATTACTACGCAGCAATCCTTAGCTAGATCTGCCACTCCCGAAAAATCATTCTAGCTGTTCATTGTGGGTTTGACGCTTAGGGCTTGGGGTTCACAACTTTTCAGGGCACCTTTGTTTACTGGTGATTCTGAAGTAACAAGGGAACCTGATGCCTATAGTCAATCCCTACATAATGTGTTCCCTTAGCCCCTACCGGCCCCGTAGTAAATTGAGTATTTAGTATCAGCTGAGATGGAGCCGTTTTTAAGAAACCCTAAACCTTAAACCTTAAACCCTAAATCCTGCACCCTCAAACCTAATCCTATACTCTAAACCTTAAGCCGCTTTAAGCCCTAAATCCCGCACCCTAAATCCTAAATCCTAAACCCTAAACCTTAAGAACCCTCCGCGTCACCAAGGATGCTGAAAGACATGCTGTATGCTCCAGAAGAAGACAGATAGGGACTGCTCGATTTGGGTTTAGGTTTTAGGGGTTAGGGGTTAGGGCGTCGTTGGTGGCATCGGCCCAAGCTGCCGCCTCCCTCATCTCAGCCTCGGTTCTGGCGTCCTCCAACTTTTTCTGCGTTTTTCTGCCCTGCTTCATCTGGCGCTTCCTGTAGGCGTTACCCATCTTTTTGCGCAGATGCTTTCCGGTGCATCCCTCCTCACGCGCTTGCTGCAAAGCGCGCTTCGGGCCTGGAAACGAACCTCTGCCTTTGCCGGGTCTAGCTTTGCCCTGCCGGAGTTGTCCTTGGTCTGTGCTTTGCGTCCTTTACCGCGGGGAGGTCCTCTGCCTTGCCACGCACTGGAGCTTTCAGCAGAGCTTCGCCAGCTTTGCCACGAGCAGTTGCGGTGGTCGGCCATGGTGTCGGAGACGATAGTCTAGATAATAAGGCCTACTGGGTTGCTGTTAAGGACCTTAAGCTAAGTTACCACAACGTGGGTATTAGGGTTTCCTTCTTCCAATAACCTAGTACAAGTTCCTCAACAGCAACCCAGCTTCTCCAGGTATACTTACAGTTTAGGGTTTAGGGTTTAGGGTTCATCTCAAATGCCAACAGAGAGGGACCATAGCACATCACCTGGTCATAACTTGAGCTTTCCCTATTCTAGCGTTACTCTTTTCGCCGCAGTGATAACAGAACATGGTGATGGTGGGTAAAACAAACCTCCCCCATTGCCAGATTTTCTCTTTTCTTCATATGAGCCATAGTCTAAACTCCTAGTATCCCCCTTGATATCTCCTATAGTACTCCCCTTTATAGTCCCCTATATAATCCCCTTTACGGAGTTTAGCCTGCAGCTCATACCGTCGGGGAATACTTTACATCGAGTCAGTGGGGTGGCGGCTTCAAGACTGTAAACCCCGTAGACCTAACAGAAAATCCATATTGTCAACTATTTCTCAGGGTTATGCCATATTAGCAGTAACAATGTACATTAATTCGTGAGGAGGCTACAGAAGAAGGGCGGAATAAGACCTAAACCCTGAGCCGTAAAACCCTAAACCCTAAACCCCAAGCACCTAACCCCTAAACCCGAAACCCCCGATAACCAGGGCTAAACAAGTTTAACCTTTATTATAGAGACCCCAAAAAGGAAGCCAAAAAAAAGGTTAAAGTTCTTCTATTGGCTAAGCAAGTAAACCCTAAACTCCTAAACCCTAAACCCCTCGACTCCTAAACCCTAAAGCCTAAACCCTAAACCCCCAACGAACTCCAAGCCCCCACCCTGCTCTCGCCCGGCCTCCCATCCCACGGAAACAACGCGGGCCAAGTACTTGGTATCTTGGCCTGTCCAAGGTTTTTGGATTAGGGTTTGGGGTTTTAGGGTTTAGGGTTTCAGGGTTTAGGCTCTAGGATTTAGGGCTTAGGGTTCAGGGCTTCGTAGGGCTTGGGGTTTCAGGGTTGCAGTCCTTGAGGCTAGCATGGAACATCTCTTTGCGTTTAGGTAATTTATGGACTGTAGTAAACACGAGCCTGGACCCCAAAAGTAGGTAAAATAATGGCCCAAAGCCTTTAAAAACAGCCCAAAAGGCAATTATTTTACATACTTTGGGGGTTCAGGAGGAACACACGACCATACTTTTGGTAATTGTTCGAAGAAATACCCACGTCCTTCAACGGTCTGCTTGAGGTACCTTTGACACTAGCTATGCAAGGAACCTAAGACCATTGCATGAAAAATCGCCACGCTTAGGGTTGGGCGTGCTTAGGATCCTAAACCCTAACCCTAAACCTAAACCCTAAACCCTCAAAACCCTAAACCCTAAATCCTAAACCCTAAACCCTAAATCCTAAACCCTAAAACCCTAAAATCCCAAACCCTACACCCTAGACCCTAACTTAGGGTTGAGGGGGCTTAGGGCTGATCCAGGGTGCGGCTTAGAGTCGGATCGGTTGAAGGTTTAGGGAACCGGTTACAGGACCTCAACCAAGGCCACATGCTCAGGGTTGAGGGTTTAGGGCCTACGCGTCCGTTCTCTCCTCCAGATACAAAATACTTAGGAACACCACTTTCATTCAGTTCCTTTTCTCGAAGCTGACCCTAAACCCCAAACTTCTAAACCCCCAAACCCTAAATCTAAAGTCCCGCCAACAAAACGTGGCCATTGTGAGTGTACATCTTGCAGCGGCTGTACCTCCAGCGTGCGCAAGTCCAGGCCGAAACTGGTATGGTGCTTTCCTGGAATATCGCGTCCCTTATTGGGGTCCCCAGAAAGGATTACAATATATTGGGGTCTATATTGGGCTACGCTGATTCTAGGAAACTAGTATACAGCAAAGTTCGGGTATTTCTCAAAACAAGGACCCCCCATTGAAGCTATACCCTAAACCCTAAACCTTAAACCTATAGCTCGCAGGTCCCAGTATCCCCCTTAATCGCCCCAGTCATAGTCCCCGACACAATCCCTAAGGGTCCAAGGACCCAAATAATAGGCTCTTAGGGCCCAAATACTACAATTTATTTGGGCCCTAAAACCCTACTATTTGGGCCCATGGACCCTTAGGGAATACCTTCTATAACCCCGCTTGAACGACTTGAGACTACCCTAGACCCTAAACCCTAAACCGCTTTAAGGAGTTTTAGACTATAGCTCATATACTCCCGGAATGATAGGGTTGTACCATGCAGGGGAACTTGTAGCGGTACTTGGAGGTCCGTTGTACCTATAACCTACTTAGTATAACTGTAGTTATAACCCAATTACATCTAGGGTACCTGTAGTTATGGAGACTTATAATTAGTTTATAACTACAATTACTAAGTAGGTTATAAGTACAGCGGACCTCCAAGGAATAGTGGCTCCTGCAAGTGTCCTGGGCACGGCTGGCCCAAAATCAGGTTGAGGGCTTAGGCTTCAGGGGTTCAGGGTGGAGGGGTTCGGGCTTAGGGCTTATAATAGACCAGCTAAGATGTCTTTAGGCCTTCTTACTTGGGGTCTGGGCAGTCTGGGCGGTGGTGCAGATTATGATTATAGAAGGGTTCCGTTAGCCAACACAAATGCCTAGACACTGAATCCTGCAGCCGTAAATCCTAAATCCCAAATCCTACACCCCAAACCCTGAACGCTATCATTGGACCCTATGTCCCTAGACTATTCCTACATGACCCTATAGAGTCGCTATAAACCCTTCCTGAAGCCTTAAACCCTAAACCCCTAAACCCTAAACCTTAATGCCTAAACCCCTAAGCCCTCACACCCTTAACCCTTAAACCCTTGAACTCTAAACCCTAAACCCCTAAACCCGAAACCCAAAATCGTTTAACCCTCTAACCTTGAACCCTAAACCCTCGAAGCCCTATATTTAAACCCTGAGCCCTTCCAACCACTAAACCCTAAACCCTAAACCCTAAACCCTACACCCTGCTGCCCAAACCTCGCTGTTGGACTTTCACTTGTGCGTGCCACTCGATGCAGTGGGCATTCGTCAGAATGACCTCATGTTACTTGGCTTAGTTTTTTGTTTTTCGGAACTCAGATTAAGCTACTGTAGTAAGGAACCCCTATGACTGACTGTATATCATGGTGATTTAATGTAAGATCTTGAACAGCAACCCAGATTATGGTCTCTTTTTTAATGGGTTACACGGGACGCAAAGGGTTTAGGGTTTAGAGTTTGAGATCCAGGCAAGAATGACTGTAATTACAGTATATTCTTGAATTCCTCGCATAGTGATAGTATGGATACCTGCCCTAAACTCTAAACCCTAAGCACCAAGGAGGCTAGACATGAGGATGATAGATTGGTTTCAATTTTCTGTCTTGCTTGATTCTCCATTGTTGGGCCCCATATGCCTATAATGGCGCAATTACTCCCTGGTGCTTAGGAGGGAATGTGGAATGGATCCCTATAGTAGTCCCTATATAGTCCCTAATAAATGTCCCTATAATCCATTCCCCCATTCCCTCCTAAGCACCAGGGAGATTATTCCCTTACAAAACCAGCTCACACAAAGCCATTCCCTCCCTACCCAAAGCTCAAAACAAGGGTTTAGGGCTTAGGGTCCTTGATGACTTTGAGAGATTGACAAAATTTGCCAGCACTTCCAAATCAACTTGGTGCTTTCTCAGCTCAGGGGGTTAGCAGGGGTTTATCATGAGCTCCCGGAGTTTAGGGAGATAGGGTTTTTAGGGCTTAGGGTTTACTATGGTGAACTTGGAACCCTAGTAAAAAGCATAATTTTTGCTAGACTCAGTCAAGATAAACAATTTCACTTGAGCTAATTTTTGCTATTCCTTAGGATTATAATAAGCAAAGAGTAAAGATTATTTGCAAGTACCTCGAAGTTTATATAGGGCTTATCATGGAGTTTATGAACTGGGGTTTCCTTTTAAGGCCTTAGGGGTCTGGGTTTCCCCGCTACACCCCTTGTACGTGCTCTGGGCCGCGAGAGAATACAACTGTGCCTCACGGCTCCTTTGCGTAACTCATGATGTTCTGCCCACGCTTATTTCGTGACAACATTTATGCTTCTTGTAACTATTGCTGCTACTACCATCACTGTTATTGTTATTACGATTACATTCGTATTTTTACTACTTGTTATTATGTTCGCCAATGATCCGCCCTTAACCCTACAACCGAAAGCCCAGGCATACAAGCAAACCACAAACCAACTCAGCAATTCAGCCCACAATTTTTTCAGTCGCTGTAAATGACTTCGAGCACCACTCCGAGGAACCACTGCTAAGCAGTAGTCAGAGGGCTCACAAGGTGGGGTAAAGGAAGGTGGGGTATAGGAAATGAGCCCCAAAATAGAAGAGTAGATACTAGGGGCCCTTTTTAGCCTACCTACCTTCATCCCACCTCCTGAGCCCCCAGAAGTAGCTCCTAAAGATGGAACTTTGTCTCGGAAGTCACAGCTGAAACAGGCAAAGTACCTTTGACCGCATGCTGAAGGCCCAGCTCTCAAGTGACATGCTTGACAGCCAGGTTGTGAAAATCAGGATTCAACGCGTCCTTGACCCAAGCCCTTGAGCTCATTTGAGCTCATTTGATCATGAGCTATAGTCTAAACTCCTCGTATCCCCTTTCACTAGTTACGGTAGTCCCCTACATAATCCCTTATAGAAGCCCCTCTAAGGAGTTTAGACTATGGCTCACTTGAGAATCCTCCAGAAGCTGTCCCGCCGAGTTAGAAGGAGCCAAGCGGACAGGAAAAGGGTAGCAGCTACAGCCCAAGCCTTTGTTGCTGCTAAGGTAGGCTAAGGACCTACAAGAACTTCAGTCAAGGTACTATATTATGTTTGGGGTTCAGGGTTCAGGGTTACTATAAGAAGGACACCCTACTATTTACTGTATACCAGTATTCTGCTATCTTAAACCCTAAACCCTCTCAACCCTATGCACCCTGGTATTCTGCTACCTTCAACCCTAGACCCTGTAAACCCTATGTTCTGGTATCTTAACTTAAACCAACCCTACACCCTAAACCTTAAACCCTAAACCCTAAACAATAAACCTTCAACCCTAAATCCTAAACCCTAAACCTGAAACCCTAAACCCTAAACCTTAAACCCAGAAGCTGTCGGTCCATGGGCCTGCCACGACCGCTAAGTTGGCACCACCGGCAGTCACGACAATGTAAAGGACGAAGAGGCCCGAGGCGGACAAGGTTTGCCTCTTTAGGGCTTAGGGTTTAGGATTTAAAGTTGAGGGTTTAAGGTTTAGGGTTTGAGGTTGAGGGTTGAGTGTTTAGGGTTTAGGATTTAGGGTTGAAGGCTTAGGATTTAGGGTTTAGGATTTAGGATTTAGGGTTTAAGGTTTAGGGTTTAGGATTTAGGGTTTAGGGTTCATAATACTCAAAACAAGAATAACAGTAATACTCATAGTAACAATACTAGTAGTAGTACGGATGGTAACGGTATGAGTCATAGCAATAACGGCAAGAGTGATATGGCCATCAAAAAAGTCTAGTCACCCCTCGGGAATCACGCATGTCAAAGCTTGACAGCCCTAAACCCTAAACCCTAACTGTTAACGTCTTCCAAGCATCAGTCCACGCATGAGGAAGTCCCGGCAAGGCCCAAAAGGTGCTGCAGGGGCCGGCAGAGCGGTCACAAAGATATAAGACGACGACGAAGCCAGCCTGAGTTGCTGTAAAGGAACTCAAATCAGGTTACCATAATGGGTGTACATATATATGTATATATAGCAAATAATAGGGTTTCCCCAATATAGTACCCTTAACCCTAAACCCGATATTATCCCTCAATATAGTAACTCAAACTAAGTTCCTTAACAGCAGCCCGGCAGCTGGAAGCCAAGTTAAATTTGTTCCAATGAGCATCCCAACTGTCCAGGAAACCAGGCACTCTGCCTCATGCGGACATCAAGTAACAAGTCAATGGATGGGTTTAGGGTCTGCTGTTTAGAGTTTTAGACTCTTGTTACTTGCATTTCCTAGCTTGCGGCTTTCTGGCAGCACCCTACACCCTAAACCCCTAGACCTCTAAACCCTGAACAGGGTTCATGCAGCAAAATACTGCAGGGAGCATCTCTTGTCACTACATTGTGGTCTCAGTATGTCCCGGTGTTCTCAAAACATGAAAATTATCAACATACTCAATCCGAGTTGACTAGAACCCTAAACCCTAAACCTTCTTGCTTCTTTCTTCTGGTTATTTCCGTTTGTTTCGCGCTGCCACCGTTGTTGCTACTGTTGAAACTAAAAATCCTGCATGACCCTAGTATACCATAGTACCAAGATTCCCAAGGTATAGGGTACTTAGGGTCATGCAGGATTTGTGGTATCCACCGTATGTCCATGATTGGACTACTTACTTCGTTGGAATCGATATGTGCGGGCAAGTTGATCCTACCTTTCTACCCTACATGCGACAACCACCCAGCATACATATTATACACAGAATCCCAGCATTCGCATCATACTTCATTGCCAAAGCCGGTATATGTCCCCTAAATCGCCCCTAAATATCCCTATATGTCCCTATATATCGCCCTAGCATCCGTAGATAATCCCCTGAACCCTATACCCTTAAACCCCTAAACACTTAAACCACAAACCCCCTAAAAGGGATTGCAAAAGCCCTGCAGCCCAGGGAGCCGGCGCATTGCCGTTCTAAAGCGACACCAGGGTCTCAATGCCTCACATCTCATTATGTGCTCGAGTTTTTTGGGTTTAAGGCTTAGGGTTCAGGGTTTAAGGATAAAAGGGTTTAACGGTTTAAGGCTTGGAGTTTAGGGTTTAAGGCTTAGGGTTTAGGGTTTCAGCCTTAGGGTTTAAGGATTTAAGGCTTAGGGTTTAGGGTTTAAGGCTTAGGGTTTAGGGCTACATAGGCTTAAGTGGCGGCGCTGAGTGGGGAATGGGGAATGGATTCTTAATTCATAGTACGTCCTACTTCATCCCCGTCCATGATACCAGGGAGGTCCTAGTAAGTCGCAACTCTGATGTTGGGATGTAGAGCTGGAAGTTGGAGCTTTAGGATTTAGGGCGTAGGTTTAGTTGGGGCTACAACATTAGGGTTACCCTTTTGGGCGTCCCTCTAATAAGGACTCTAGTATTTTTGGGTCTATATTGCGGTCACCTTGTTTTGCGAAACATATAGCCCCAAAAATATCTTCACACTGGCCCAGGGCTTACTAAAACAGGAGGTTTCTGGTTCAGGGTCCTAAACCCTAAGCCCTAAATCCTAAACCCTAAATCCTAAACCCTAAACCCTAAACCCTAAAACCTTCGTTCCAGAGGGGACCCTCCGAGCTCCAACTCTCACCCTTGAAGTTTAAAATTACCTGGACCCTCAAAGTATGTAAAATAATGCCTTTATGCCTATTATTATGGGTTTAGGGCTATTATTTTACATATTTTGGGGGGTTTAGGTAGTGACCCCCGCAGATGAATATTAGGGCAATTTAGAATAATTTCACTTCCCAATCTATGGCCATTTGGGGTTTAGGATTTACGGTTTAGGGTTTAGGGCTTCATGATTTCAATTCCTAATCTAAGAACCATCTTGGTACTACTCCCTATATAAACCACCATTTGTTGTGAGGTCCGGTGAGGTCGCTGTAAACTGCCCAGATGAACATTAAACGCATGCACACTCCCCAAATACAACATGCTTAATTTTAGGGGACCTCACATGTTGGATGCCATCTTTTGAGCAGACGTGGGTCGGTGTTTGAAATATCAGTATGAAAAGACTATCGCAATTCATTCAAGTTGCTCATGGTCATACCCGATGTTATTGCAAAGAAGAGATACTGCCACGGTACCCTTGCGGAGCGGATCGGGGCCACGAGCTCTTCGCAAAGAGGTCCCTGCACGAAGCGGTTGAAGGCACGTCGACTACCGTACCACTCGCAAATAGCGTTGTGAATAAAGTCTCCTGGGCCAGGTGCTTTAACCCTTACTAGGGTTTCAGGGTTTTAGGGTTTAGGGGTACAGTAGTATATGTCTTTTTATCCTTGTAACCCCTAGTAGTTTACATGTTCTTTTCCATTCCTTCATTCCCACCCTAAATCCTAAACCCCATAGTAGCTTCCATATTTCCATTCCTTCCTTTGGGTTGCATGGCCGCACTGCATCAGGTTTCACATTTGGGCTTGCTAGATGTTCGAACACAAGCTTAAAGTGATAGGCACATTCTGGGTTTAGGGTGTTAGGGTGTTAGGGGTGTAGGGTTTAGAGTTTTGAGGTTTAGGGATTTAGGGTCTGGGGATTTAGGGTTTGGGGTTTAGGGTTGAAGGTTTTAAGATTTAAGGCATATTCTGGGTTCTGGTTCCCGAGAATAATCAGCCCTCATCGCCGACATGCTGTCAAGGCTCTATCAGCCTCCACAGAGCCTAGGTTCCCGTGTGACCCCTTAATAACAAGGGTACCCTCTTTCCTAATATTCAGCTTTAATAAGGAGACCCCCGCCAAATAAAAAAGAAAAATGGGTACTACTGGGGTACCTAGGAGCAGGCAACTTTGCCCAAATCAAAATGCTGCAAGTCGGAAAGCAATTGGTGTTTCGCCCGGTACATCTTTCGCAAAATGTGGATCCCCGGCACCAAGAAAAGCACGAAGACAAGACGCCCGAGCAGTGATAGAAAACCTCCCTGCCGCGTGACAAAAAAAGATAAAGTCGAAAGCCAGAGGAGCAGCCAACTGACCACAGTCACCAGCTCAAGAAACAGTGGTGCCAGGATAATTTTTCCTGTGGGATTGGCCGAGCGATATGCAGCTAGCTCGAAAATGCACCAGAGTCGAGACCTCGGGATCCAACAACGTTGGGTTTAGGGCTTACTCTAAGGGATTTGGAACCCCAGTAGAAATTATAATTTCAGCTAAATATTAGGATTGTAGGTAACAGAAATTAAAAACTATTTTCAGGAACCTTGTAGTTTAGGGTTTGGGGTCTTTTGAACCCTGGAGCCTCTAACTGCCCTCTATTCACTAGTTTGCAATACACCCTAGAAAAAAGTATAGACTTTTTAGACTTTTTAGGTATAAGTTGTTATAAGAAGAACCCAGGAAGCAAAAAAGTATTAAAGCGTACTACTCCACGATTGGGTACTTGTACCTAGGTACCCACTATTAGGGAATGTATGACCCCAGAATGACAAGGGCCGCAACACTGCGCAGTGCACTCATGCTGCTGATCTCCATCCTTTTAATTACCCTGAGCCCGAAACCCCAAACCCTAAACCCTATAGACCCTAAACATGGTAGTTTTCCTACATAGAGGACCCCAATATGCACCCCAAAATACGACTATCCTTATTATGGGACTACCAAAATGGTAGCCCTAACTTTGGGAAACCCCCACAAACCACAAACCCTAAACCCTATAAACCCTAAACATAAGTACGAAGCTTCCCCATGCTGAGACGCAAGTATGGAGGGCTCCATAAAACTCGAAGCTCTCGAGAGACCGCTAGAAATCCACCGATACCCTTGACGGCGCGTCTCATGAGGGTCTGGTCCTATCAAGAGGGCTTTGGGTTTAGGGTTTAGGGTTTGGGCTTAGGGTTTACGGTTGGGGTTTAGGGTTTAGGGTTGGGGTTTAGGGTTTAGGGTTGGGGTTTAGGGTTTCGGGTTGGGGTTTAGGTTTTAGGGTTTAGGTTTTAGGGTTGGGGTTTAGGGTTTAGGGTTGGGG
>CAJNIZ010016613.1:6907-19686 GCA_905231905.1 Symbiodinium pilosum
ATGAAAAGCAGCAAGCCTCAATGAGGACGGCCGAATCGAAGCCATCAGCTCCATCAAGCTGACCCTGAAGGTGGCATTGTTAGGGTCTAGGGTTGAGGGTTTAGGGTTTTAGGGTTTTGGGGTTTTAGGTTTTAGGGTTTTAGGGTTTAGGGTTTTAGGGTTTGGGTGGTATAAGTGGGATGAGATAAGAACCTGCTTTTGCCAACTGTCGAAGAGAGGAGCCCAACCCCAAACCTCTAAACCAGTATACCGGAGACACTAAAACTCCCTGGTATTCCCTATAGGTCTGTTGAGTTGCTTCAGGTAAACGGGCTACATTCCTACTTGCAATCCCAAACTAAAAGCCTTCAAGTTTAGAATACGTGGAAGTTGTATGGGGAAAAGCCAACAAGCACCCACAACACCAGGAACACAAAGCCAAAATGCATGCTGCCAAAACGGACAAGCCAAGACCTGCACAACACTCCGCCCAAAACTCAGGACATGGAGCCTATATACAGCATTTATATACCCCTAACGCCCTAAACCCTAAACCTGCATCCGTAAACTTGGATACAGCCCCCACCCAGTAATCGTCGGATAATATTCATGTTATGATTCTATATAGCCCTGCATATTGCCCTCATTATAGATGGTTACTGGGTGAGGGCAGTACCCAACTGTAAACCCCAAACCCCTACAGCCTAAATCCTAAACCCCCAAACCCCTGAACCGTAACCCTTAACCCCCCAAAAAAAACGTTACCGCGGAAGCCAGGAGTTGTCTAGATGCTGGTTGACAACCCTCAAGGCCAGCTGCTGTTTGTGGGCTCTGATATGAGCTGTAGTCTAAATTCCCTAAAGGGGGCTATTCAGGGGAGGATTACTGGGGTTGTTAACGGGGATGCTAGGAGTTTTAGACTATATCTGATATCTGTCCCAACTTAGGGTTTTAGAGTTGAGGGTTTGGGGTTTAGGGTTTAGGGCTTAGGGTTTAGGATTCAGAGTTTGGTGTTATGAGCTTTGGGTTTAGGATTCAGGGTTTGGTGCTAAGGGTTTAGGGTTCAGGATCTATGGTTGATGCGACATCCACCACCCCAGCAAGCAGAGGGTCTTATCATCCCTCAAACCAACATGGAACCCTACAAGAGCTCTTTGTTCTTAAGGGTTTGGGGTTGAAGGGTTTAGGGGTTTAGGGTTCAGGAGTTTAGGGTTCCTCTTTCGGATCTCATGAATCGCTCCCCATTAGCACATTGTAACGCTACAGGGCAGTGTAGTCAATGATGTGTGGGCAGGGTGGGCAGCAGCATTTTAACTCAGGGGTTGAGGGCAGGTTTGACATGACTTTTGATTTGTATACCCTTAATCCTTATTTAACCCCTATACACTTCAGATTTTACAGGGACCCTCTGACCTACCCCAAAGAAGCCTCTTCCTTTTACTGCACCTGTGCTATGGCAGTCCCTATGTTCAGGATTCGCGTCGCGGCTTCTGACCTAGAACGTCCAAACGGAAAATATGCCCTCAAATCAGGTCATTCCCCCTTGCAGTGAGTGTTACCACAGAAGGTAATAGGAGCTATAACAGCCCCATGCAGCACAGTCACTCTAAGGTGGAATGACGCAACCCTCAAATCATACTAAGCTTCCTCCAGATTTCAAGTATTCTTATGATTTCAGGGGTCTTGGAAGATCTGTATATTTGTGAATGCCACAAGCTCAGGCGCAGCACGAGGACACGAACGTCGTCACCGATCGTGACGAGGCTCTTAGCACATACGTTTCCCTGATTGCCAGCATGCCTTTGTTCTGTAGGGGCTTCGCTCCCGGCAGGTGCAACTCTTGCTATTGTAACGAGCTAATTTCAATGATCGTGATTGGATGCCTTTTGCAACTTCCGCCAAGGGTCCTAGTCATATACTTCCAAAAACCTGTACACCAACTACTCGTGTCCGAGCCCCAAGTACGCTACTATAGGGTACATGGGCCCTTCAGATTCATTCCAGTTGCTTATTGCTCAGCCCTTATAAGCACTAAACCCCATCCCCTCTAGCGCGCCAGTTGCATCATTTTTGGGATTTCAACTTGAAGATGCAGGTTTTAAGGTTTCGGGTTTAGGGTGAGGTCCCCCACCCAGTAATAGGGGTATTCTAGGAAAATGGTGAGCCCAATGTAATTACCGATACATCTTGTGGCCACTATGGGTAGGTGGGGGGACTAGCTTAGATTTAGCATGTCGTCCAGATGGTTCTCCACTTGTGTAAGCATGCCTACAGCAGGATAATGTGGGCAATCCATGATTCAGAGAACAGGAGGAAGATGTAGCATATCTTCACGGGCTGGGTCTCGCCGCACCCAGGAACAGTTTGAGGACAGAACGCTACTATGCATATATATATATATGTACATATATATATAGAGATAGATAGAGCACTTAACCGTGAATCTACTACAGGCTGTTACTGTGAGGCATACCAGATCATAGGCGACAAAATACCTACCCTTAAGCTGCGGATTGTCACTGTGGGATGCGGCGTTGAAAACTATAGGAGCGGGTTTAGGGTTTAGGGCTTAGGGTTCATGTTTAGGTCTGTTTGAGATACCCTGTACTGCAGTTTATGCTCTCATCCTCAAAGCAGCTTCGCGGCAAAGGTGGAGTGGTCGAGGGAACACAAGGATGAGTATAGGGCTGAGTGATATTACCCCAATCTTGGAGAATCAAGTGGAAGAGAATATGGATAGTGAAATGTAAGCTGGTGTAGGCTTATACCAAGAAGGGTCTTGATGGTGATTTTGGGTGAGAGTACATAGTGTTCCTCAGGAATATTGGTAAGTATATACATGTAGTCATTTAGTGTCCGCTTTAGGGGACTATGAATAAAAATCCTACTATATAGGCTTCCAAGACAGATCCATTCCTTCACTATCCCTTAGAACCAGTAAGTGTTGACACCTTCGCTGACAACTTCCTTTGCTTCTTACCAACAAGAGGCTTAACACCTAAAACCTAGAGCCAAACCCAAAACTGTTGAACTCTTCAGCCACTATTCGGGTTTAGGGTATAGTCCCCCTTAAGTAGATAGAACATGGGGTATATGGGGATCTTATTATAATATACCTGAAGCCACATTCTATCTACTTAAGGGGGACTCTAAGCCACTATTCAAGCCCTAGACTCTGACAAGACGCAACGTGCTTGCGTGCTGCGGAGGAGTTTGTGCGCATCCGCGTTCGGCAAACAATGCGGGAGGCCAGCAAATGCAATACAGGGGCCTAAATAACTTCTGTACCTATATCATGGTTCCATATTCCTTATATAATTATGGGCTATGGAATCTCGAATGGATATCAAAATGATATTGGTAATTATTTAGGCCCCTGTGGCAACTCAGGTGACGCCCCGCAGTGATAGTGGTACTATAGGACTAGATGCAGTAAGGAGTCTAGCATAATTGCCATGATCATTGTGGTCGCTATTAGTGGGTGCGGGTCTTACCCAACCTAAACGTTAAAACCTAACTTCAAGGCCCAAGCCCTGAACCCTAAGGCGTACACCGTACACTCTCATCCCCTTTGATTATCTGTAGCCCTAAACCTTAATCCCTAAACCCGGCATTTTTGGATTATCCCAAGACCGAAGAATAGGCCGCTACTGTTGCCGAAGGACATTTTCACCACAATGTACCCTGAAACTAAGATTGTCAGTGTATTGAAGATCTTAAGTGAAGTGGTATAAGAAATCCTACATCCATTTTCGTTATCCTTAAGCCTAAGCTGGCCTAAGCTCTAGATCTAAACCTGACACTCCATCCTAAACCCTAAACCCTAAACCTTAATCCCTGAACCCTAATCCCTAATCCCTAAACCCTAATCCCTAAACGCGCGCTTCCTCGACCAGAAGACAGGCCTCCAGTTCAACACCGCATTGAAGAGCCTAAAGAGCTCCAGCAGCGGCCACCCAGGCGTCTCTGCCATCCAGAGACAGCAGAGCTGGGAGGCAATGGCGATCATGGCACGTGGCCTCAGGGCGAAGGAGGGCAAGGACGCCAGCGCCGAGTACCTCTGCTACAGGCCTGACGGCAGCTGGGTATCGTTCGGCCGCGGATTCGCCGGGCCGGAGTGTCGACCCTGCACCGTACAGCTGGAGGGAGTAAAATGGGACGGACAGCTGGACCTGATCCACAGCGAAGTCGCCATATTGGTTGAGCGCGAGGTCATCCTCCGGGCAGGCCACACCCTTTAGTCATCGTCATGATAAGTATTGTGTACTGTTTTTGTCATTATTACTTGTCTCAGGGATTCAAAGCCCTTGGATAGAAGAACAGCAATCATGAGCGTGAACATCAATGTCAGACCTAAACCTGAAACCCCTAAACCCCTCGGACATCCCCTACCAAAACCGCTATAGAGGCCCGCAAAGCACTGGCACATGCCTCATACATGAAGTTGCAACCCCTTGGGCGTAGTAAACTTAACTGGAAAACTAAGGTTAGAATCTTTCACGCATCAGTAGTTCCCTCCCTCACTTACGGATTGGATACTTTGACCCTTGAAATGAAGCACCTCAAAACTATCGACGCCTGGTACTACCAACACCTCCGCAGATGCATGGGTATCAAGGCATCATATTATTCACATGTTACGAATGCCAGGGTGTGGAGCCTAGCGGGAAGGCCAGTAATTCCCTCACAACAACTCACGTCTATCCAACTAAGGCAATTGGTTACATGTTTGGTTAAACCGCCGGACGACCCCATTCACCATGTAGTATTCTCACCAGGCTGTAAGGACAGGATTAAGTATACTAAAGGTTTGCGGAGAGGGCATCCACAGAGATATTGGTTGGAAATTAACTTGGAAATAGCTCTTCCAATTCTTAAAGCATACGCTGAGTACACCGCCCAGGAGTACAGGTATGACGCAATAGGACTTAAGCATATGCTTAACAGGGATAAAGGGTTCGAAGCATATCTGGTGACTGCGCCTACGCGCCAAAAAGGCCTCTTTGCACGACATGTAAAGCAACTGGGTAGCGCATGGCAGCCGTAAAATCCCTAAACGCAAATCCCCAAACTCTGAGCCCGAAACCCCTAGGGCCAAGAATTTGCAAGGTGAGGAAACATTATTCTCATAAAGCACCCACATAATATGTACCCTTATTCCCCACGAGTCTCCCAGTAAGTTGGAACCTTAGAGAGTTATTCCTACATAATGCCGGAACCCTAAACCCTAAACCCCCAGTCGCAAGGTCGATCCGCAGGGCCTTGGTAAGATAGGCATCGACGTGTGGTGGCTTGGCCGGACGAGCTGTTTTTTTTGGGTTTAGGGTTTAGGGGGTTTAGGGTTTAGGGCGCTACGGGGATTATGTAGGCGTGTGTAAGGTTAAGGGTTCAGGATTTAGGATTTTGGCCTTAGGGGGTTTACGTGCCTATAGAATAGAGGAGAGTTTAGTGGCAAAGAGAACAGCGAGTGAAGCAGAAACTGGGGGTATGCAGGGGTCTTACGGACTGTAGATAGGGATGAATAGGGTTTGGTGTACACTCTATGGCAGTTATCTCAGGGTTATAAGGAACTATAGGTAATCATTCAGGCTTCTGCTGGGTTAGGGTTTGAGGTGGGGATTTGTAACCATGCTTGAGGCAGCAGAAGACCATCATTCTGGCATCTCACGCACCCTCCCCCACACTGAGGCCACAGAACTGCGGGCACAAGGTAGGGCTACGGATTCAGGGTTCAGGATTCAGGGTTCTGGGTTCGGAGATCAGGGGTCAAGTTTTAGGGATTGGGCGAACCGCCGAGGTGTAATCACATGCTGCTGACCCGATCGAGTCCAGCAGCTATGCGAGTGGGGGCCTCAGAGGACATGCACTTTGTGTGGTAGCAGCATATTGGGGCCTTTGTAGGGTTTGGGGCGTAAAGGTCTAGGGCTTCTTAGGGTTTAGGGTGCTTTTGGTTCGTAGGGGATTATCTTGATATGTACAGGGGTCGCAGGTGGACAATTTCGGGGCCTTTGTCGGACGGCCTGCAGGCTGAAATGATAAAGAATCCTTTGGGGGACTTTCATTTAGATGATATATGAGCTACAGTCTAAACTCCTTAAAAGGGGGGGGGTATTTAGGGGATTTTAGCGGGGAGTGTCTTATGGGGCTTATTTTGGAGGATACTGGGAATTTAGACTACAGCTCAGATGGAGGTTCTCTAAAAATCAGCATCGCTGCGTGAGTTGTGGCTCCGCGGTGTACCCAGCCATGGCAGTCGCAGGGTTGAGGTACCAGGAAGGTTCATATGCAGCATCCCTGTTGTGACGAAAAAAGGCGTATATTATATTCATCTACCACGTACTTTCAAGCACTTCACGAATGGGAGTGCCGTACATACAGAATTGCGGATTGCTTCCTGTGAGCAGCAGATCAAGCGTGACCGCAGAGAGCGAAAGGATAAGAAGAAGAGAGATTCGTTTTCGTCATCGAGCAAGCCCGAGACACAAGTTTGGAAAATATAGAGTTTGTGCTAGAAGTCGGTTTACTGTGACAGTCACCGAGACTTTGTGGCATGATCTTGAGGTTTCCTAACCCTAAACCTGAAATCCTAAACCTTAAGCCCTAATAGCCTAAACCCTAAACCCTAAGCCCTGAACCCTAAATCCTGAACCTTTAGCCCTAAACCTTAAACCCTAGGCCCTAAATCCTAAACCCTAAGCTAAACCCTGGGCCAGGGGCTGAAAAGCTTCGGAATCCCAAATTCAGAAGGCAGATTCCAGCCTATACACCTCCCCAGCTACTACAATCCTTATAGGGTTTAGGGTTTAGGATCTAGGGTTTAGGGTTTTAGACCGCTATTTTAGGGACCCCAAAGAAAGAGTTCCGATTTTTTTGGAAATGCGCGCCCTGAGCCAAGCCCTAGAACCCTTGGCGCCCCTTTTCCATTTCAGTTTCCACTTGCCTATTCATTTGAGTTTCCATTTCCGGATAATGGTTGGAAAGCCCCAGATGACCCCTGAACCTTACATCCTGAACCGTAAGCCTTACATCCTAAAACCTACATCCTAAACCTGAAGCCCTGTACCCTAAATCCTAAACCCTAAACCCTAAATTCCAAAGCTTTGTTGCGGCGAGGCTTAAAGCTCAGCCTTTCAGGTGTTTTTTACTTCGAGCTGTGAGCTAAAAGCCCGGGTTTATGGTTTAGGGCTAAATAGCTCAGGTTATACGAGCTATGGTCTAAACTCCTTTAAGGGGGTTATATAATGGAGTATATAGGGTTTAGGGTTCTAAACTCCTTAAAGTGGGCTATAGAGGGGCTAGGGGGAATGCTAAGAGTTTAGACCATAGCTCATACAGGGATTAGGGTGTGGGGTTTAGGGTCATAGAGGGCTACATACATTGTAGGCGGATTCTGTAGGGATTCTAGAGGGCTGGATCGGGCTTACTGTAAAGGGTTATACTGGGATTCTATGAGGTTTTATAGGGTTTTCATAGAGTTTTGTATACGGCTATAGACTGCCCCTAAACCCTAAACCCTAAACCGTGTGGAGTTGTGAGATTAGGATCCACAAGCCCTCACAAAGGCTTCAACCCCAGCCCCAAACACCTCCAAACGCATGGGGTGGTTCCAAAAGCAGGGTCCCATTTTTTTGTATTTTTACAGGGTTTAGGGTTTAGGGATTTATGGTTCAGGGGTTTAGGGGCTTAGGGGTTTAGGGTATTGGTACCCCTAAATAGTAGGTGCCATTATATGCTATATGCTCTATGACCAGAAGCGGCCGATCATTTTGAGAACAATTTTCATGAGCTTCTTATTTCCGGACCCCAAGCCACGTTATGCTCTAAACCCAGAACCCAAAACCCTGAACCCTAAATCCTGAACCCTAAAACCCCGAACCCTAAATCCTAAACCTTGGGTACTGCCCCCACTCAGTAACAGTTGGATAATAAGTATTTTCATGGTTCTATATAGCCCTTAAATAGGACCCCTAGTATAGACTGTTACTGGGTGGGGGGAGTACCCAACCTAAACCCTAAGCCTTAAACCCTAAACTCTAAACCCTAAACCCTAAACCCTAAATCCCTAAACCCTAAATCCCTAAACCCTAAAGGCGATGCTTCACATAAACCGCCTCATGGAGTCAGCGCTGCAGATGTGCCGAGACCTTACTTGCTGAGGTAGCTTTAATTGGGCTTAGGGTTTAGGGCTTAGGGTTTAGGGTTTAGGGCTTTAGGGCTAGGATTTAGGGTTTAGGGTTTAGGGCTTTAAAGGGGTTACAGGTATACAGCGGGTTTATACGAAAAGGCGAAGGAAAATGAAATGGACGCTGGGAATATTCTACTGTAGTGCGGCTTAGGGTCTAGCAGGGATCTCCATAGCTAAAACCCTAAACCGTAAACGATATAATGTAGACCCCTGATTAATAACCCGCCTCCCATTACTAGGGATTCTAATAGGGATCCTAATATAAAGGCCCATAAAAGAAGGGGGGTTCATTAATCAGGGTCTACGTTAGTCAAAGTGATATTGCTGAGAGTCCAGTGTCGCCTTCAAGGAATACACAGCCCTAATCAAGGGTAGGATCGAAACTGCTTTCTCACTGTTGTCATATACCCTTAAGCCCAAAACCCCTATGAAGCTAGAAAAGATATGAATATACATATATATGTATATATATATAAATGTATATATATATATATATTATATTTACACATATACTTAGGGCCCCAAGCCTACCCGAATCATGTGTTTTAAGATACGGCAGTTGATCAAATTTCTATGGCCATTATGGAAGATAATTGCGTTTAGGATTAAGGATTGTTTTCGGCTTAGGCATTCCAAAATTTTACGCTACAGAGGGATATTCCAGGGACATTCAGCGCTGAGAGTTTTCTAAAATGCGGTCCCAACTTTTGAAGGGTAAGGATCTAGAGTGTGCCGTGCAACCTTCAACCCTAAACCCTGAACCCTCGACCCTGAACCCAAACCATTTTCAAGGATTGACCTTCAGGACTGCGGCAAAATCGGGTTCCGATTTGTGTGCCCACAGCGGTTTGGGAGCTTACGTCTTCTGTGCGGTAATTGTAGAAATGGGGTTAGGTTTTAGGGTTTTGGATTTAAGGTTTAGGGATAGAGTCACTCATAGAGTGGCTTTTTTGAATTACTAACCTCCGAAGGCCCCCTAAAGGGCTTCCACACTTGTTTGGGGCCCCTAAACCCGAAAACATCGTAAAGCCTAAGCTCTACGCTAAGCCAGAAACTATAAGCGCTGGACCCGAAATAGCGGCTAGTTTCCATTTTCCCTTCCATTACCACTAAACATTCACTACATGTCCCCTATCATTGCCACGCCTTCGAAACCCTAAGCCCCCAATTCTAAGCCATCAGCCCTAAACCCTACACCCGAAACGCCCCTAAACACTCAAGCTTTACGCCCTAGAGTGCAAGCGTTGAATCGTATAACCAGAACCCCGAACCTCAACTGTAAGACCCTAAACCCAAAACGCCAAAACTCTAAACACTAATCTCGACCTGCCTGGCAAGGCCCGAGTATTCTCGTTGCACTGCAACACTCCTTCGAGGCATTATTTGGATGCTTCCAAACAAATCGGGGCGCCTTTTTTCACTTTGGGAGTGCTGTTACTTAGCAGGAGCCTGTCAATGCTCTGGAAGCTTCCCTACAGCAACGGCGCATGTATTTCTGGTATTGCTCGGACGTGTCTCAGACACAGTATTCCAGGATCAGGATTTCCGGCATAATCTTTATGGTGCAGAATTGGAACACTACAAGAAAGTTTGAACAAATCTCCAGGGGACCGGCCTCACCGCGTCATCTCGCCTGAAAGGCAATATCTTGGGTCACACTTGGCAAGCATTGAGCAGCCCGACATGGGAAGCTCTTCAACATATTAGTCTTTGTCTCGTGTGCGGGCAGTCTCCTAGAATGGGCACAAAGATTGGTAGTCTTCATGGGCCCGAAGAGGGCTTGTTTTGCTGCTTGGATCTGTTCAAAGACTCCTTGTAAGAAGAAAAGAGCATGTACATAAACCATGCTGAAACCATGCGCCCCCAACATCAACTTTCAGCAGCCGAACCAGGCCCTTACTGTTATAGATAATTCTAAAGTTTCGTAGTATGCCTACCTAGCCCCTAAGTCTTGAATCCTCATATCCTCCCAGTATCCATTTCTTTTTCACTGTTCCATTCCCACTTTGATTTGCCATCATTGGGTGTACTATCCCTAAACCCTAAACTAAAGGGACTTTAATGGGAATCCCAAAAAGGGAACCCCAAGAATATAGAAGGAATATAATAGGAATATACCTACGAGGGTCCATATATTCTACAGTATTATATTCCTACTACATTCTTGGGGTTCCCTGTTTGGGGTTCCCATTAGAGTCCCTTTATAAACTCCGAACCCTAAACCCTAAACTCATACCTACTTAGGTCAAGTAGGCCCTTACATGAGCCAGTAGCTTCCGACTCACTATAAGACGCAATAAACATATGGAGGATACTAAGACTCCTATAGTATGTTCCGAAGCACCGTAAAGGGGATTTAGGTTTATGTCGGGCTATATGGGGACATATAGGGTTCCGGGTTTAGGGTTGATATTGAGTTCTAAGTGAACTTCGGTTTGGGGCGTAACGCTTGAGGTTGGTGTTTTATGCAATATTCGTCCTGCGTTGGATGAAAGAATCCTGCATGACCCTAAGAATCTTATGCCTTGGAAATTGTGATCTTCTTGTATACTTAAGTCAATGCAGGACTTCGAGTATCAACAGTACCCCATTGGCATACCCCTACAAGACGTCGGCTTCTATCCCATTTTCCATCGTCTTTTCCAGTTGATTCTCCATTATTGGGGGTAAGGCTCCTAAGCCCTCAAGCCTCAATCCTAAACCCTCAACCCTCAATCCCTAAACCCTAAACCCCAAATCCCTAAACCCTAAACCCTCAATCCCTAAACCCTAAACCCCAAATCCCTAAACCCTAAACCAACTCTAGCCCTAAACCTGAAACTCACGCAGGTGGCCGAGGGTCATTGGCGCGCTCGCCATGATTGCGGACTGTGGGGGTTTAATGGCTTAGGGTTTCTGAGCTAAGACGTAAAATCCCCAATATGGGGTGTAGGGTCTAGGGTTTAGGGTGTAGGGTAAAGGGTCTAGGGTTTAGGGTTTAGGATTTAGGTTTAGGGTGCCCTATACTTCTAGGAGCCCTGAATGGGGGATCCACTTTCTAGATCCTCTCAGGGATCTGGATTTTGACGTGCAGAAAGAGTAGGGTTCATGGTCTTGTGGTGCATTGTTGTTCTACGGGTTATGTGTACACGTACGCTTGATGGGCAAAACCGTGCATGACCCTAAATACCTGAAGTCTAGGACTTGTGATACTCAACCCTACACCCAAAACCCGCACTCGAAACTCTATAGTATGCTCCAGGTCATGTTGGAGTTTGTCCATCAACAGTATAACAGAGGGGCGTTAATTCTGAGGAACTGACACATGTAACTGAGAGGCTTAGACCAGCCTGTGCTAGGGTTCAGGGTGTAGGCTTTAGGATTTCGGGTAGAACCACCGCATCCGACCTTTCCTTAGTTAGTGGTTTATATAGAATATAGTCTCAAATTGGCTTAAGTTGGTATGAAATGGCCAGCAGCAGGCGTTTTATCGGGCTATATAAGGAACTGAAAAGAACTAATTACGTCATTTCGGGTTTAGGGTTGAGGGCCGCTGAGATTCAATCCTCCAGCAAGGAGAGAGCAAGATTTTAATGAATTGTTGACGGACGCTGCACGACCATAAAACCCTAACCCTAAACCCTGGACCTAGGGTCTCTACAGACCCGCCTTGCGCGACTCGAATATGTGCCCCCCCAAATTGATGCTGTCTAGTAAGACCTAATAAGTCTTAACATCCCTGAATCATCTGGAATAATCCTCAACAAGGCTTTACATTGTAGGGACCCGTACATAGGGGGTGCCACTGTATCCCAATGCTGTCAACCAACCGTTTCATATCACCTAAAATTGAAACCATGGGCCCCCAGTCTGGGCCCTTAATCCTTGATCTTGAGATCCTTGTATATCTACTATATACCCTACATGTACCCTCAAGGGTCCCTAGAATCCCTGTAGAAGGCCTAAGGGCCCATATTAGGGGCCCGTACGTCTAACTTTAGATCTCAGCTTAGGTCAGTGGGCCCTGGGAATTTGGAAGCCAACTGCCCGGCCGTGGGCTTTCAGCTCCCAGCAGTGCACCCTGAAGCCGAAAGACCTTGAAGACTTTAGGGTTTAGGATTTAGGAAGTTTACGGTTTAGGGTTTAGGGTTGAGGCTTTAGGCTTTGAGGTTGAGGGTCTAGAGTTTAGGAAATTTGGGTTTTGATCCTGTACACTGTACACTGCGCGGATGGCGATGCCAGATTCGCCTTGTTCCACGGTTTGTCTTCCATCCCACTCTTGGAGATGATGTTTGGGGTGTAGGGTTTAGGATTTAGGGTTTAGGGTGTAGGGTTTAGGATTTAGGGTTTAGGGTTTAGGGTTTACGGTTTAGGGATTTCTTTTTAGGGATTAAGGTTTAGGATCCATTTGCTTGTTCGCACGTCCTTCCAGGTGTATAATCCCTAAACAGAAATCCTTAAACCCTAAACCCTAAACCCAAGCCCCTAAACCCTAAACTTCAATGACCAGGAGCATTTCAAAATAGTTCGAGCAGCGGTGACAAAGCCTGTAAAGCCTGAACTTTCAACTCAAAGCCCAGGAGACTCTGGAAGTGGCTAATGCATTGTTTGATTGGGGTTTCGGGTTTAAGGGTTT
>CAJNIZ010016613.1:31293-52609 GCA_905231905.1 Symbiodinium pilosum
CCCCTAATATGGGCCCTTGGCCCTTCTAGGGGGATTCTAGGGACCCTTAAGGGTACATATAGGGTATATAGTAGGTATATAAGGATCCCAAATTTAAGGGCCCATGCTAGGGGTCCATAATTTCAGCCTTAGATTTGTTGCTGTCACCTCCTAAGGCCCGTGGCTCTTCATCTCTACGACCTCTCCAGAGGTGGACGTCAGGGCGGATTTTCAGAGGGTTTAGGGTTTACGGCTTGGGGGTTTAGGGTTTACGGGTTTAGGGTTTAGGGGTTTAGCGTTTAGGGTTTACGGTCTAGGGTCTAGGGTTTCTGGGTTTACGGTTTAGGGGTTTCGGGTTTAGGGTTGACGGTTTAGGGGTTTAAGGCTTAAGGCTTAGGGGTGTAGTTTGAGAGCTCATGGAACTAACTATGCATCGAGTCATCTTTGATTATGACCGGCTGAGTGGCCTATGTAAAGCTAGTCACGGGGAGATCGAACGGGATACAACAAATCTCCGTTCTGCAGCTTTGTATGTCCAATGAAATCCTTTTTCTGGTCGAGACCTTGGTAAAGCCAAAGGAAATTTTCTAGCGAAAAAAACTTACTTCATCTCCTCAGGAAGTCTTGCGGGGTCATAAAACTGTGATATGCGTAATCCTTGAGACCTGTACCCTAAGCCTTGGATCAGGCCCGCGACCGGTAATCCTAAGCCCAAAGAACCAACACCGATTGCGGAAAGTTACCTTACAAGATGGTTGTGGATCAGTGCATTGCACGCTTACTTTGTAGTCAGCGTTGTAAAGGTTGATCCTCAACCCTAAACCCTGAACAAAAGTGGGTATCTTTAGACTAGGTTTTCTGTCGGCTCAGGGATGTTGGGCTCACATATGTCTTGGAAGGTAAGTGATCTGGATTTCAGAAGGGGTTAATGTAGACCCCTGACTAATAAACCCCTTCCCTTTAAGGGCCTTAATATTAGGATCCTTAGTATAATCCCTGTTAAGGGGAGGGCGTTCATTAATTAGGGGTCTGGGTGAGGGTTGTTTAAGAAACAAGCCCAAACCTGTACTGCTACAGCAGCATCTAAGATAGGCCCATGGACCCCTAAGCGCGGCTTCCTGGTGCTTTAGTCGGGAATAGGGGAGTGGATTATAAGGACCATTCTAGTAAAGCTTAGGGCTTAAGGAAGGAAATGTTTTTTTCTGTCATGTTTTCGTCTGCGGGAATTTTTGCGTGTTGCTGTTCATGGACGCAAAACCCGTTATCACGCCAAGTATTTTAAGCTGTCATGGTACCCAGCCTGTCTAAACCCTAAGCCTAAAACCTAAACTCCGCCCTCGCCACACCCAGATGAACTAGTAGATTTGGTCGCGCATGAACGGGTTTCGTCCATCAACCACATAGTAACCCTAAGCCCTGAACCCAAAACCCTTAACCATAAACCCTAAAACCCTTGACTGCACCTGACTAAGAAGCCGAGGTTTTCTAGGAGCCCATGTTTGCAGACCAAACTCGGCTCTGCATCATTGAGACGGTGCCCTAAAGGCAGAATTCCTTCCTTGTGCAACCCTAAGCCGAACTCCACATATGCGTAAGCCTCTGAATCCCCAAACCCGTCGCAGCCCTGAACCCTAAACCCCACATCCTAAGCCCTAAGCCCTCAACACTAAACCCTAAGCCCTGAATCAGCAATACATCTATACCCTGAGCCCTAAACCCGAAACTCTAGATTGAAAGGACGAAGAGTCCCAAACCGCCCCTTCAGGCGTGGCATCTATGCTTGGTCCCCTTCTCTTGAACCAAGAGATTGAGGTGGGATTCGGGTTGAGGGCTTCGGGTTTCGGGTGTAGGGTTAGGATGTACAGGGATGACAGGGAGATTATTAGAGCCCTTATTAGGAGAGTATAGGCTGAGTGTAGGGTTTAGGGTTCCCAAAAAACCTTTCGTAGAAATCATTTAGGGTGCTAGAGTTCAGGGTTTGGGGCGTAGGGCTGATGGTTGGGGACATTGGGTTCGGGGTGTAGGGTTGAGGATTAGTAGGGTTCAGGGTTAGGGTATCGGGTGTAGGATTTAGGGCCTAGGATGCAAAACTTATGGTACAGACCGCAGAGCTTACCATCCCCTAAGCAGAAGTGGGATGCCCCAGATCTTAAACCGTAGACGACCCCTTATCTTAGAACCCGTGTTTGCTCTAAAATCCAAAATCCTCAGTCTTGGGCACAGGCAGCTAGTCTCCTTTCCTCTCCTAAAGAAAGATATGTAATTCCCCACCTCCCTATACTAAGCTTCCCCAGATCGCTCACTTTTTTACTGGGCAAGCTAGTCTTCTGACATTGCCGCGTGGCCTAAACCCTAAGCCCTCAGCCCTGAACCCTAAACCCGCAACCCGAAGCCCTAAACGTTGAACCCTAAACATTAAATTCCAAACCTTAATCCTAAATCTTAAGCCCTAAGCCCTCGACCTTAAACCCTAAATCCTAAGTGCTTGCGCAGGGCGTGTGGCATACAGGCATCGTGGTCTACGGCAAGGACCCAAGGGTTGACTGTCAAGCCCCCTGGGCCCGAGCTTTTAGGGTTGAGGGATTAGGGTTTCGGGGTCCATTTAGGGCTTAGGGGCTTAGGGCTTAGGGTTAGGGTTTATTCAGGGTTTAGGGTTTCGGGTCAGGGTTTATTTAGGAAATAGAGTTTAGGGGTTTAGGGTTTAGGGGTAGGGTTTATTCAGGGTTAGTTTAGGGTTCAGGGTAACCCAGAACTTGAGATGGCTGATGTAGGCTTAAAACTCAAGGTTGGCGACAGCTGTTGGGTTTTTTTTTTCACAGAATTTGTACTAGGAGTTGCTGGATTTTAGGTGGACATTCTACGAATATTGCTGCCCACATTTAACTCCCAAATGCTGAGGTACACATTTTAAAGACGTTGGCGAATGCAGCAGCCTACCGTTGTTAGAAATTCCTATAGAACTCGGGATGCTCTCATTGAAGCTGCATTTGTTATAAGCCTGGAACGCTGTTGTCATTAAAGAGTTTCTTTGAGGTTCCATGCGGTTTTGGGTCAGTGTAGCTTCTGCGGCATGCCGGCGACATAAGAGGCGCCATTTGGGGGAAGGAGGTGTTTTGTATTGGCGAAGGGATGGCTAGAGCAGTATAGCAGCTGGCACACCGTGTGGTACGGTAAAAAGCAATGTAGTATGTGGATGTATAGTATAGTGATACAGGGGTGATCTTAGCTGAAATGCTAGGGGCGGACGGTCTCAGGTGGAGGAGGGAGGATGATGTAGGGCCTGGAGAAAGAGTTCATTGTGTTGGCATGGTGCCTCTTGAGAGGTTGATGGATACGTCCAGTTTAGTTTTAAGAGCATGCCAAACTTCCCTTGTTACCAACAAGAAGTAATTGCTGTAGTGGAACTCTGAACCCTGAACCCTAAATACAGTCCCCTAAATCTTTTCAAAGCGGTTAACGGGTTAGGGTTTAGGATTTAGGGTTGAGGCCCTAAACCTTAAAACCTCAAGCAGGGGCCCCCATCCTGCTTCAAGGGTGCCATACAGACCCTCACGGGAATTTCTTGGAGCTTCGGGTAAACACAACCTTGTTACAGAACAATGTGCTGATATCCCAAGTAATTAAAAAGCACCCGAAATCCACTAAAACGGCTTCATTTGGGTTGTATGACTCAGGAACGCCGAGCCTACTTTCCTAAGAAATAAGGCCTACCTCCATTGCCTAAACCCTAAACCCTAAACCCTCACGCGAGGAGTACTACTTTGGCGGCGACATCTTCTATGACACTCCAGCAAATACTGGCTTCGGGACGCCTAGGCCTGCTTTTGTATTTCTCACCCTTGAGCCCCACGACCTAAACTACTGTTGATACTAAAAATCCTGCATGACGTTGATATACTATAGTGCTATACTTCCCAAGGTATATGATACTTAGGGTCATGCAGGATTTTTAGTATCCACCGTATGTCCAAAACATTGTTGCAGTATTGTTTAGGGCTAGCATTCGAAGTTTAGGATTTCAGTTTCGGGGCTTGGTGTTTCAGGGTTTAGGATGTAGTTTTGCAGGCTTCTTTGAGTAGGGAGATGCACAGCATTGCCAAACACTAGGGCAAGCAATGAGAATTACCCAGCCCTACCTGGGTAGTTCCCAAAATTGGAGCCCCAGTGCCCCCCCCAAAGTGGGTGGCGGAATATAATCTATAACCAAAAGGGCCCATAATTCTCAGAACAACCCACATGGTTTACATGCTTGCTTTGAACCATAGTTGTGCTACCCCTGGTTGCTTACAAGGCTGCACGTAAGTTGAGGACACTAGTACACGCCAAAGCCAGACATTTTGTGAATGAACCCCAGGGAGCCCCCCCCCACACGCACATGATTTAGGGCTTGGGTTTAGGGTTTAGGGGGGAATTCCTGCAAGTCATGTGCCCAAAGTCCCTCTGCAAGTATGGTGCCCACAGCACAGGTTTGTGATACCCCTGGGGTCCACTTTGCGCCAGCGGGATGAGCTTCACGCGTGCGGCGCCCGTCCAAAGGAGTTTTGATGTGCTTCGGGGCGGATGATAGTGTACATGGGAACTTCTCAGCATTATTCCTTATAGTCCCAATGCGGACCCCAAAATCCTCTTATACTTGTGTTGTAAGTTCAATTCACCTTATATTTCCTTGTATATGCGCTGTTTAAACGAGCCCTTATAAGCCTAATCTGCGTTATGCTTCGCCTGAACCTCCCAGTAGATCATCTTGCCTTGGGTGAGCGGTGACTTCTCAAGTGGAGGTTGATGGGCTCAGGGTTAAGGCTTAGCAGGTCTTAAAGGGGCTTAACGCGGGGCTTAAGGAGGTCCTAAAGGGGATCTGGACAAAATCTGGCTGCGTTTTTAAAGTTTTGGGTCTCCGTTTTTGGCCGATGGTCATCAGCATGCCCCTGAGATCTGGCTTACCGCCATGCCAACAAGCCTCAGAAGAATTCAACACGAAACGGAATCACGATCTTCAGTCGCCGACGAAGAATTCGGTGTGCGCGTAACAGCTTCAGCCAGATGTTCCTGACATGGGCAAAGCCCCCACTGCCCTGTCGTGGAGCTTCATGATGAGCTGGCATACTCCCTAACCCTGGGGCTCCATGTTTATAAATAACGCCTACATTGGGCCCCAATGTTTATAAATAGTACCTACATTGGGCCACTTGGAGCCCTTGGGTAATGGCTCCCCACCAACCTAAACCTTAAACTTTAAACCCCTAACCCTAAACCCTAGACCCTAAGCCACTCAACCCGAATGGCTCCCCACCACTGCTTGAGCACTACTGCTCTGTCAGATCCCGATGGCTGGATGCTACATGCTCTGAAGCTAATATTGGGGTATATATTGGGAGAATGGAAAAGAAAATGGAAACAAATATTATAGCATGATAGGGTATATGGGGGTTATATAGGGTTATATATTGTTCTAAAGCGCCACACAGGAAGAAGTAGAGCTGTGGGGGTCGAAACGATTACCAATAAAATTGTTCTAGTCTTTGTATAATCAGGGTATAGGGTACCGCCCTTATTCGGGCTTCTACATTAGTAATCCCTGTAAGCCCGACCAGCAACCAATCCACAAGCTTGCATGGTTCACTAACCCTAAACCCAAAACCTTCGATACTAAATAGTAGTTTCCATTGTATTTTCCAGTCTCAGTATATAACTCCAACATATATCCCAATATTACCTTATATAACCCGAAAATAACCTAAATACAATCCTAAGATAACCCTCATATAACCCTAATAATACCCCAATGGTGCCTAGCAGTACCCACACGATGACAGCATGTTAAGGGGTGTAGGGTTTAGGGCTTCCAACTTCAGGTTCCGCAGCTTCTACTGGAGGATGCCTTTAGTATTAGCTGCGTCGCGATGTGTAGGGAATGTCAAGAAAGGGGGTGTGTAGTATTTCCTATAAAACCTGAACACCAGGGAGATAAACGCCTAGAAGAAGACATGGAAGTGCTTCAGGGTCGCTCATAGGGTGCTAGGGGTGTGGAAGGTGTGGATCAGGGCAGCGTCTACCTTCGCACTATCAGCAACCCGAACGTTTGCTGTGGGTATGGGTAAGGACTAAGGACTCTACTGCCACGTGAAGCACCCGAAGCCCTAAACCCAACATTAAAAGCCAAAAACCTTGAACCCTAAATGCCACGTGCCATATCCTAAACCCTAATCCCTGGTTTCCTACCCCAAAACTGTAAACCCTAAGACCTAGACCCCGAATTCTAGTTAGACGCTGAACGCTTGATCTGATCTCAATACCTCCAGCCCCTGCTGGTGCTCAGTAGAGAACCAGGGCTTGGAGTTTAAGGTTTAGGGCCACAAATAGCCTTCCCTTATAATCCTCGCCCATAATCAGGGATACGTTTTCAAGACAAGTGTTCAATTATTATTGCCCTTAATCCTTATATGACCCCTATGATGCCATGCAACATAATTTTTGTTGGGCCCCCCAAACCTACCACAGTAATCCCTTAGGAGGATCCCCCACCCTGTAATAGTGGTATAATAGGAATAGAAGAGGGCCCTAATATGATCCTTATTATTCCTTCTAACAACTATTGCTGGGCGGGGGGTTCCACCTAAGTAATCCCGGTTTGATATAAGGGGTTAAAATAAGTACAAGTACCATTGTCACCTTGATGTATTTCTGAGGCACCCTGTACTATGATTTTGCCTGGTTAACTTAGGGTTTAGGGTTTAGGGTCAAACCCCAAACCCTGAACCCTTGGCTGATTTTAGAGCCTCGTACATTATGCTGCATAACCTTCCCCGCCTAGAAGCACCACGTGGACCCTAAAGGTTTAGGGTGTAGGTGTTGAAGCCCAGATTTTCAAATTACATAGCAAGAAAGCCAAGAAAGTGAGTTAGAAGCTAGTCCCCAACATACTTTGCTATTGGGACCCCTTCAAAAGTTATATACCAAGAAATTCAACGAAAGAACGATACGCCCTAGAACCCTAAATCTTACACCGTCTGTATCACAGGGTCCAGGCACGGAGGCATCAACCATCCAACCGCAACAATTCAAGGCTTTGAGGTGGGACCCAAAAGTCAGACCCAAGATGGGTATGTTGATGCTAAAGTTCTGCATGACCTTACTATACCATACTACCACAATTCAGAAGGTGCTCAGGTTCCATTGTATGTATGTGAAGCCCATATGTGGGTCACCCAAAGTCCCGAACCCTAAGCCCTAAACCCTAAACCCTAAACCCTAAACCCTAAACTCTAAGGGTCCCACCCTAAGCCGCTAGCCCCTTGACATGAGGTTCATCGTCGATGAGCTCAAACCGATTTTCAACCGCGAGGCCTTGCAGCCGTCAGAGCTTGGGTTAGGGTTTTGGGCTTAGGGTTCAGGGGCTTAGGGTTTAAGACTTAGGTTTTAGCCTTTAGGGTTTGGGGGGCGCGAATAAGTAGCGATGTCATGATCTTAGGTTACTTGAAAATCCTGCAAAAGGTTAGGATTTAGGCTTAAGCCCTACGTCGTAATCATGCAGCACTCAGATGTAAAACCGAAAAAGGAAATCCTTCTTCGTTGCATACCCAGACCTCCTAGCCCGAGGCACTCAACCCTAAAGCCTGAACCCTGAAACCCTGAAGCCCTAAGCCCTAAGCCCTAAATCCTAAACTCCAAACCCTAAGTCCCCAATCCTAAGCCCTGAACCCTAAACCCCAAACCCTAAACCCTTAACCCCTAAACCTTGAACCCCAAACCCTAAACTCTAAATCCTGTGGATTCTGAAGGGGAAGTCGCCCCCTTCATTCAACCCTGCAGCTGTCCATAATTGACCTTGTAGCAACCTATCGGACCTGGTATGGTCGGGGCTTAGGAGTTTAAGGGGTTTATGGTTTAGGGTTTAGAGTTTAAGGGGCTTAGGGTTTAGGGTTTAGAGTTTAAGGGTTCAGGGTTTAGGGGTTAAAGGTTTAGGGTCTAGGGGTTTAGGGTTCACGGTATGGGTGTCAAGGGCTCTTAGCAGGGAACCATACAAGGAACCCCTGGCCGCAATGCCTTACATAACTTTAATGTAGTCCCTGTATACCCCCTAGATTGCGTACTGCCCCCACCCAGTAACAGTCTATATTAGGGGTCCTATTAAGGGCTATATAGAACCATATTATAATCATTATCCAACTGTTACTGAGGGGGGCAGTACCCAATATACCCCCCAGATATAACAAGGTAGTCCCAATAATCCTCTCATAACCTACAGGGATCCCTTTGAGGGTCCCTGCGCAAGCAGGCCTGCGCATACAAGGAACAGTTGTGCTAAAGAATGTGACTCTTTACTATCCTAATCTACTCATAAATCCTAAGGTAGACGGTAGAGCGAGCATACGTCTGGCACACGCCCAGATAGTCCGTGGTAAGCCCAAAGCCTAGACCCTCAGCCCGCAACTACAAGCCCTGCCGTTAAGGTTAGCTTTAGGGTAACCCTGAAACCTGAATCTTAAGCCCGTGAACCCCCAAACCCTAACACTTGAGTTCATCATCGGCCTTAAAAACCTTACATCCTAAACCCTATATAATCCATTATAATGCTTTCCATTTTACTTTCCATTATCCCAATATAGCCCCAATGTAACAGAAAAAAAGCCCAGAGCCGCCTTGAAGGCGTATGATGCTGCCCGCAACAACTGCAACCATTTCACGGACCGTGTGAGCATGTACCTGGTGCGACACCGAGTCAGGGCTTCTATGAGCTATAGTCTAAACTCCTTAAAGGGGGTATATATAGGGTTTAGGGTCTAAACGCCGTAAAGGGGGAGTAGAAAGGGGATTATATAGGATACAGGGTTGAGCGTTTAGGCTTTAGGGTCTAAACCCCTTAAAGGGGGTTACAGAATTAGGGGATTATCTAGGGGACTATTATAGGGGCTACTAAGGGGGATACTAGGAGTTTAGATCATAGCTCATCCCTGCGCATTCGAATCTTTTCGCTATCGGGGAGGGATGTTGTGCGTAGCTACACACCCTCTGCTTGAAGGCCTACTGTGCTGAGAACCTACAGAGGGGTGAAGGTTTTCAGGCCTAAGTTTAAGCCCTAAACCTCCAAGCTTATGTGCGAGTTCAGGGAGTTGAGGATTTTGGGTCTCGGGTTCATCTCGTGGGGTGTCAGGTTTATCCAAGTTTGGAACTGTGCACGCATTTTTGGCCAGAAATCTAGTGAGGAACTCTGTATCTACTGTGGGTCCCGTCCTCTAAAGGTAGAGTGAGCACACAAGCTGTGATTCATGTTCTGGGTTGAGGGCGGGTTGGTCGGGAGGACATACCCTAAGCCCTACCCCCTACATGTCATGACTGATACTAGACACCTTCTTACGGGCCACAGAGGCATTCAAGTCGAATGATAGGGCTTAGAAGCCCTAAACCCTAAACCCTCGAACCCTAAACCCTAAACTCGAAACCCTAAACCCTAAACGCTGGACCCTAGACCCTAGGGTTGGATACCTGTCCTTTTGGCTTTCACGGGGGTTGGTCTTTTGAAGCTACGCTCGTGCGCTGGCTAGAGAACCTGGCCACGCGATCTGACGCTTGTGCCACATATGAAGCTTTCCCAAAATTAGGGGTACCTTAACAGGGGTTATGGGGGGATCTGTAAGGTTAATATACGGAAATTGTAAGGTTGAGGGTTTAGGGTTTGGGGGGTTTTGCAAAGTTAGGGAAAGAAAGGACTATAGGGGATTGTATAGGGTAGTATTGTAGGGGTTATTGAGGGGGATACTAGGAGTTTAGATTACAGTTATACAGGGAAAGAAAGGAATACATAGGGATATATAGGGATCTTACCCCCCAATGATGAAAAGAAAAGGGGCACATTACATGGACATAATTATGGATTCCCCTGCTACCCCCTCTTGCCTACCCCTCTCCGAGATTGCCCCTAAGTTCAGCCCTAAACCCTAAACCCTAAACCCTAAAAACATTAAACCCTAAACCCCAGAGGGTTAACTGTAAGGGGAGGTTTGGAGGAACATGAATCTGACGTGGCTGTGTCACTGACAGGACCTGCTAGCAATTGTAATTCAAACCCAATTACATAAGCCCCCTTAAGCCCCCTATCGTGGTTACAAGATGTTGCAAGTACAGTTAAACTTGGCTTATGATTATACCCTGAACCACTGGCCGAACGAGAGCAAATCTGCCAAGAGCGCTATTCTAAGTGCTTTACGGCAGGGTTTCATTTTCCATCCCTGCGTTGCTGGTTCTAGCCGAGCCAGTCAGTCAGCCTGGGCACAGGCATAGGTGGCCTGGGTGTTTCCGAAACCCTAAACCCTAAACCCTAAACCCTAAACCCCATTCCAGCTTGAGTTCACGCTTAGATCCCCATGAAAAGCCGGCCCCTTCACACCAAATGGAGGTTTCCCAAAATTCGGGGTACTTTTTTGGGGGTCCCCGTAATAAGGATTCAGTACAGTATTTTGGGGGCTATTTGGGTACCCTTATTTAGGGAAACTACCAAGTGAAGCTTTGTGTGTTGTGTGCTCCAGAGAACTGGTTGGCAACAACCCGAAAATGTTCGCGTGTAAACATGGATTGTCCGTAGGACCCTCAATGCCTGGCGTAGTATACTCCTAGGATCTCCAAACGCGCAGGGTTTGGGGCTTACGACCCTATCCTGATCCCCCCCACTTCTCTGGGCACTGTGCCGTGCCAACATTTCCCCTGAACCCTAAGACCTAAGCGGCTAGGGCTTCTGGTTTACAAGCCCTGAAGGATTTAGGGGTTTCCATAAATAGGGGGACCCCAATGTAGACCCCAATATACTATAGTCCTTATTATTGGGATCCAACAAGGGTCCCAATATTTTTTGGAAACCCTAAACCCTGAACCCTAAACCCTTAAACCCTTAAACCCTAAACCCAAAACCCCAAACCCTAAACCCGAAACCCTAAACCCTAAACCCGAAACGCTAAACTCTAAGCCCTAAATCCTGAAGCTTAGGTTGGTCGACACATCCCGGAGGATATTCTCGATCAGCCTCAACTCATGCTTCGCCCTTGGTACAAGCTCTGAACTTTGCCAAAGCTATGGTCAATATTAGGGTTTAGGATTTAGGTTGAGGGTCAAGGGTTAAAGATTTCGGGTTGAGGGTTTAGGGTTGAGGGTTTAGGGTTGAGGGCTTAGGATTTAGGTTAGGGGTTAAGGATTCAGGGTTTAGGGTTAAGGGTTTAGGGTTTAGGATTTAGGATTTGAGGGTTTTGGATTTAGGCTTAGGGTTTAGGGTTAGATGCCCCAATAATGGAGATGCAACTGGAAAAAGATAGTGTACAATGAAATTGAGGCTGGGATTACGTATTCGGTGGCTTATAGGGGTTATATGAGGGTTACCAAGGGACCAGTAAGCCGGACATGGGGGTCGCTTAGTATAGTCCCCAATATATATTCCCTAATGTGACCCTGTTCATTAGTTTTATGGGAAATATTGGGTTGTAGCTTACATGGTAGTTTCCTTACATAGGGGGACCCTAATATAGACCCCCAAGTACTATAGTGGTTATTATAGGGACCCCCAAAAGGGTACCCCCCAATTTTGGGAAACCCCCATATAGCGCTTCGATGTTTAGGGCTTAGGCTTTGGGCTAGGGATTCACTTAGCTACCTTGGTGCCCGATTATACATCAGGTCCAGGGTTTAGGGGTGGGAGGTATAAAAGGTTTAGGGGTTCAGGGCTTAGGATTTCAGATTAAGGTTTAGGGTGTAGGGGTTTTAGGGTTTAGGGAGTTTTGGGTTTTGGGGTTCAGGGTTTGAGGTTTGAGCTTTGAGAGTCTGGGTCTGGTTGCCTCACACAGGGTCTACTTTGGGGGCCTCGCCTATACACTAAACCCTAAAGCGATGTGAAGGAGTGAAGGATACAGGATTTACACTCCCCCAAACTAACATGGAAACCCATATAGCCCCAGTTTAGAGAGACTGTAGTCTTTATAGGGCCCCTTTTGGGTTTCCATGTTAGTTTCCGGGAGTGTAGGGTTTGGGGTGTGGGGAGACTAAACGGGCCATGAGACTCCAACCCTCCCCTAAACCCCCAGAGAGGCACGTCCTTCAAACATCCTAGACCCCCCAAGTACCCTAAAATAGGGTCTATGTAGCTTCTATTTGGGGATACTTAGGGTCTATAGAGGGTACTTGGGGGGTCTAGGATGGCTTTAGGGTTTAGTAGCCATACTTAGACCCTCCCTTTCTCGTGAAAGCCTGAACCCCGAACCCGGAACCCCCACTGGCGCCTCCATGATTATGAATATTACGGTCCTACGTTCACCAAATAGTCATTATGGTATAAGATACCTCAAAGTAGATTTCATGTCGTTCTCCAAGCCCCAAATATCTAATGGGCCCCCTAAGCCCTAAACTCTAGACCCTAAGCCTTAAAGCCTACACCCGAAGCTCTAAACCCTAAACCCTAAACCCTAAACCCTAAATCCTAAACCCTAAACCCTAAACCGTGCATCTTTGGATACCAGATTGGACACTTCGCTGGGACGCGCTCTCCGCCGCGCGCCCATAAAGGGTTTAGGGTTTAGGGTGAAACCTTTGCCTTTCCGTTCACAAAAGGGTTCATTCTACAGGGTATATAGAAAGAAACGACAATGGAAAAATATTATTGAGGCTTCAGGTTTAGGGTTTAGGTTTCAGGGTTTTTGTAGCCGCAAATGGCCACACGGGCTTAGGGTTTGGGACTGTGAAGAAGGGCTTGTCGAAGGATTGTAGGGGAGCGTATAAGGAAATATGTCGATAGTTGTAGTTCATAAGAGGAGTTTGGTAGTTTCAAGTTAGGGAAAATCAGCTGACATGGAAGCTGGCTCCAGTAACCTCAAGCCCAGGAAGAAGGACCATGCGAGCTTCATATGAGCTATAGTCTAAACTCCTAGTATCCCCCTTAATAACCCCTATAGTAGTCCCCTATATAATCCCCTATATAACCCCCCTTAAGGAGTTTAGACTATGGTACATATGATAGTAGTAGGGTCCTAATTTCTGAGGGTTGGAGTAAAGCGAAGCCCGTGCGTAAGAGAAAGCTCTCACCTTCCCTGGCCTCTTGTGTTCTTCCAAAGAGGGTTATTACTATTATTGTTATTACTATTATTGTTATTGTTATTATTGTTATTATTATTGTTATTGTTATTATTGTTATTATTTGTGTTTGTGGCTTATATAGGGCTTAGGGTTTAGGCCGAAATTTGGGTTTAGGGTTTAGGGTTTCAAGCGCATGTACGGTTTCCATGGAACGCGGAAAAAATCATTTTTTTGGCGGGGGAATGTTGATGCTTAAGCTCCAAAAGTATCCGCTAGATCCGAACCCTTAGCCCTACTCCCCAACACCTATAGTCCCGCTGAAGTAGATGGAATATGGCTTTGGTCTATTATAATAAAATCCCCATATACCCCATATGAGCTATAGTCTAAACTCCTTAAAGGGGGTTATATAGGGGTTATATAGGGGATCATATAGGGGACTACTACAGGGGTTATTAAGGGGGATACTAGGAGTTTAGACTATAGCTCAATTCCTAAACCCTAAACCGTAAACCCTAAACCCTAAACTATTCTATCTACTCCGCAGGCTTTCCAAAGTTTGGCTTTGAGATTATCTGAGTCTTGTATCATCCCTGGGTTTAGGGTTTAAGGTTTAGGGTTTAGGGTTTAGGGTTTAGGTCGTTGTATAAACTTGTATCAATCTTATATCATCCCTACATAAGCCTTATATAATCCCTATACAACCCACAGGCGGTTTAGGGTTTAGGGTTCACGCGTTCTTTCCGTTTCCGCTAGGGGCTGATGGGATTGTGGCAGCGAGTGCTGCCCCTGGAGGTCTCGGAGGTCTAGGTACGCTTGACGTCTTAGGGCGCAGGTTTAGGGATTGGGGTTAAGGGATTTTATCCCAATGAGGCAAAACCAAAGGAACAGGAGCATGGAAAGCAATGCTTCTATTTAAGGTTAAGGTTTAGGGGTTCAGATAGGAATGTTTCAGAACCAGAAGGAAAAGACAAAGGAACATGACATGGAAACTGGGGAAATGGAAGCTGGGGCTATGGAATATTCTGGTTGAGAGGAATTCATTAGGTTTTTGTGATACTTACCACTATAATTTTGACGTTTATTTGACCCTATTTAAGAGCCTCTTGAAACCTTAGACTCCAAAGCTAGCACGGGTAACATAATGTTCCATGACCCCTACAGCCACCCAATGATTCCAAGATAAAGGGAGCCCGCCCTTTGAGCCTCAAAGTTCCATAGGGAAGTTGTATAGGGGGTACATAGTGGGATATGGGGTTAGGGGGGATATAGGGGCTCCATAGGGGTTATATTATAGGGTTTAGCGATTAGGGCTTAGGGTTTCCACCCGTTTGGCAACATAAGGGCATGGATCTCTCTAGAAGTCTTCTTTGACGCATCTTTCCGTACGAATCCCTACGCTCCACTGCACCATCCCCCACGCAGCAGCCGGTAGCTGCCATAAACCCTACGGCTAAACCCTAAAGCCGTGAGACAGCTGAGGGCCTGCTGTCAACCGCCTGCTGGGAAGGTGCAGAAGGGTTCAGGAGTAGCGTTTAGGCTTCAGGGTTTAGGGTCCAGGGATGAGGGTTTGGGGTTTAGTAAGGGGTTTAGGGTTTAGGGTGTCGGGTGCAGGGAGGGGTTGGTGGTTTAGGGTTTAGGATTTGGGGCTTAGGGATCAGGATTTCTGGTTTAGGGGTTTAGGGTTAAGGGTTTGGGGTTTGGGGTTTGGGCTCTGGGGTTTCTGCGGTGGATAGCCGAAGTATTTCATACCTGGGGAACTATGGCTGGTATTCGAGGGTCATGCTTAGGTCAGGGTCTAGGGTTTGTTTTTTAGGCTTAGGTCAATCCCCCCTACAGTAATTGCCTCTAAACATGGAGTTTGTAGGCCTTCATATACCCACGCAAGTGCTTTGTAGTACCCATTACTGGGTGGGGGATTGACCCAAGGTCATGCAGGATTTTCAGTGTCAACAGTAGGTCCAGGTTAGAGCTTGCCTGTTGCATGTTGCTGCAATGGGGATCCTTGTGTTTCTGAAGGGAGCAGGGTCTGCAGTTCAGGACGTTTGGGGCTTGGAGTTTAGGGTAAACCCTAAACCCCAAACCGAAGGTTCAGGCTTCAATGTTGGGTCAGATTTGGTGATGGCATGTTTCCAATATTTTTACCGGGGCTTGGTAGACAATAAGGGGATATGTTATATAGGGGTCATATAGGGTTTATAAAGGGATTGTATTCCCTTATTCCCAACTAAGCACCAGTAAGTAGTCTGGTTTCATCCGGAAACCGAAGCTGCTTTTCAGGTCGCCCAGGCTCTCATTGTAAGGTTGCTGCAGTGGTACCTCGTTGGGCTGGCCCGATAGCTAGAGTTGCGGTCGTGGTGGTCATAACTTGCATGTCGAACTAGCTGGCAAATTCCCTTCTTATCCAAGTTCCTCCCTGAACCCTAAGCCCTAAACCCAAATCAGCACGGTGGAGCTGAGTCGAGCCTTAAAGCTGCCAACTACCGCTTGGATCCGCTTGGCGCAGAATTATTTCGACGATGCCATTCGATCGATACGAGGAAACACACCTAGGCATTGAGGTCACCTGGCTCCTATGGCGGGCAGCCCACTGCATCTTCAAGTCCATCATGTTGGCAAGACGGCCCAGAATTCAGCTGAGGGCGGCAGCCCCCGACGCTCGCGAAGCCGAAGCCCGCGCTCGTCGCAACCGGCGAGCTCTTCGCAGCCGACGAGCTCTTCGCAGCCTATGTCGTCGCAGTCTTCGGAAGAGGCTGCCAACGTTGCATCGGGTTTGGTAGTGTAGGGTTTTGGGGTGAGGCATAGCAACCGAACTCCCCCTTTATGAAGTATGGCTTCCCTAAGAGTTGGGGGGTCATCTGAGTGTCTTACTCCAAGATCTTGGAGGGAAGGTTTTGGGGTTCACAGAATGCAAGGTTTAGGGTTTAGGGCTTTTACTTTGTCATCTGGGATGGTTCTCAGACAGGGCGGCGTAGGGAATCTAAGGAGCCTTAAGGAAGGGTTTGGGACTTTGAGAAGTTTTAAGATTTGAGAAAAGCGTACTTCCAAATTGTTGGATCTTTAGCAAATCAGACAGGTGCTTCCTGAACGAAAGCATGCCGCTTCCTCGTGCCCCGAAGGGTCCCGAAAGCATTGCCTTGAGGGACCCTGGGAGTCAGGCGATACACTAATTCCTGTTCGTGCCTCCCTGATACACCTATTAACTATAGTAGTTAGTAGTTTCCATTTTCTTTTCCATTATCCCCATATAACCCCTATATAACCCTAGTATAATCCCTATATAACCCGTATTTGTAGTCCTTTATAAGCCAAGTCCAAGTTATAACCTACGACAACCTTACCCGGCCCGAGTTGAAATGGTGATGGATATAGGGTATACTCCCCACATGGCTTCATTTCAGGCTTCGTAGCTGGTCATTAGTCCCTAAACCCTGAAGCCTAAATCCTAGACCCGAAACCATAAACCCTGAAACCCTAAACCCTATACCCTCATGAATAAGTAGACCCCAGCCACATGGGCCCATGCTATTTTATCACGCGCCTGCCAGGCAACCTCAGTGCCTTGATGATAAGGGCCCATGCGGTTTAGGGTTTAGGGTTAATGAATATGTACACGTAAAATGGTACCAGAATAACAATAGCAGATATGTTTCGTACATGAAGGCGTTGGGTGTTTGACTTCCTATTGCTAGGGGAGGGGGTTGATGGTGGTCCCCTTTTGAAAGGACAGGAGTCTTTCTGAAACCCTAGACCTTAAACCCTAAACCTTGAACCCTAAACCCCGGTAAAAAAGCCCTAAACTCTAAACCCTAAACCCTAAACCCTAAACCTAAAACCCTAAACCTTAAACCCTAAACCTTAAACCCTAACCTTTCTATGCCCCCGCTTGTGGGTAGTTCAGAGAGGGTAGTAGCTAACCAATGGGCTCAGGGTTGATTAGGGTTTAGGGTTTAGGGTTTAGAGGTTTAGGGTTTAGGGTTTAGAGGTTTAGGGTTTAGGGTTTAAGGTTCAGGGTTTAGGGGTCCCCTCGGGTTCCCTAAGCCCTAAACCCTAACCGTGTTGGGGGAGTTGGGTTAGGGTGTTTGTCAAGTCAATCCCCCGGTAGTAATAGCTCCTGAATATGGAGTTGGTAGGGCCTTAATATACCTACAATAGTCCCTTGTGGTACCCATGCCTGGGTGGGGGATTGACCCGAGGTATTAGGGTGGTGTGGGTTTTCTTCGCAGGCGTTTCGAGCCAAACAGCAGCGCCGCCACGATAACGGCCTGTTCCTCGAGTGGCGGTTTCCAAATTATATGACTAGGGGTTAGGTCAATCCCCCCCTACAGTAATAGCCCCTAGATATGGAGTGAATGGGGTCTTAATATACCTATACAATATTCCCTTGTGGTATCCATTAATGGGTGGGGAATTGGGCGAGTGCAGGTGAGCTGTAGTCTCAGGGGGATATTAGGAGTTTAGACGATGGCTCATGATCAGGATGAGCAAGTGTATTGGGGCCTATGTTAGGGCCCCCCTGTTTATGGAAACTGCGAAATCCGTCATTGGGAATGTATCCTTCTCCCAGGTAACATGGAGCCCCCCCCATTTTGTTGGGACGGTAGTCTTTGCAAGTCCCATTTCAGAGGCTTCATACTGTTGATATTGAAGCCTGCATGGCCTTACTATACTATAGTTATACAATTCCCAGAGTATAAGGTGCTTGGGGCCATGCAGGATTTTTAGTATCCACCGTACTTCGGGGGAAGGCCCTTCACGTACCGCCCAGAAGAATCGGCTCATCGTTGATGACCCTCTCGCCAGCCTCCTAGGACCGCTTGTGTTTATGAGTAGAGTTCCCGGGCCCTAAACCTTAAACCCTAAACCCGAAACCTTAAACCCTAAACCGGGTTCCCCCCAACCCAACCCTAGAGCCATTTAAATGGTCCCGGCAACAGCTTTTAACTAAAGGATTCCCGGGTGCACCGTTACTATAGCCTCAAGTGAGCTATAGTCTAGTCGCCCCTACAATATACTCCCCTAACAATCCCCTTTAAGGAGTTTAGACCCCAAACCCTAAACCCTACATAATCCCCCATATAAAAACCCCTTTAAGGAGCTTAGACTTTTGCCGCAAGTGAAACCAAGGCGAATAACGTTGGGACATCCAGAATATCCTCAGCAGATTGCGCGGACATCCTTCAGTGGAACCTAAACTCCTGAAAGTTTTTTTTCATACATGGTTTAGGGTTAAGGGTTTTGGGGTTTGGGGTTCAGGGTTTAGGGGTATAGGGTTTAAGGGTTTCAGGTTTAGGCCTTCAGAGCAACCTAGGAAGTATCTAACGCCCCACACCCTAAATCCTATATGGACGTTTGAGGTCGCTGCGAGAGGCTTCTCAGTAAAATTGCTGTCGTAGCTCGTTCTAGCCCTATCTCAAAAACTCACAGCCGTGCTTACAACTACCCAAGTGATCCCCTCCCCCGACAATGCGTTCAAACCCTAAACCCTAAGCCCTAAAATCCTAAGCCAGCAAGGGTCGGTCTCGTGGTTGCTCATGCCATTAAAGAAGGAAATCTTAGCCTCATGTGTTCCGGGCTGGTCGGTGACAACATGGACCCCAAGACGAACGTAGCTCCTTACAGAGATCTTGGATTCACTCAAGAAGAGGTAAGGGAGATGCTGGCTCAATGGGCCGACTCCATCAAGACAGGAGCTGGAAAGAAGCTCAAGCGCTGCGTCACTATGGTCAACCACGCAGAAGTGATTATTGGCAAAGCTGATCAGGATGTCCTCAACGCCGCTTCCTCTTCTGACCACTCCGCCAGCTCAGCCTTTACACCATGTAGTTTTTTTCCCCCGGTTATAAAGATAGGATACGCTTCTCAAAATCTAAGTCCAGGGGTCATCCAGCAAAATACTGGTTTGAATTGGCCTCAAAACAAGCCCTCATATTTCACAACCACTACCTGGATCATACCCCTCACGAATCCTCCAGAGACATTAAGGGAGTAGCACGGCTAGCACAAAAAGATCCGGAATACGGCAGTAGCCTGATGACTGCGCCAACGCGCCAACCAGCTCTTTTCCAACTGTACAGCAAGACTATCGGGAGCGCATGGCAAGCCTAAAAATCCTAAGCCTTGCCTGTGAACCTGATTCCAAGGCAGGTTGCATTATTAGGCTACCCTGGGGCTCCATGTCTATAAATAATCCCTACATTGGGCCCCAAAGTCTATAAATAGTACCTACATTGGGCTATTTGGAGCCCTAGGACTACAATTGCCCCAATCACGTAAGTCTTGAACGTTCTAGCCCCCAGAAGCCTACTCTTAGCTCCAAGCCCCAAACTCGCCTCTAGGGTTTAGGGTTTAGGGTTTAGGGTTAAGGGTTTAGGGTTTAGGGAACCCTGCGCCCTGAACTCCTCACCCTAAACTGCAGTTTTGAGGCTGCGGACGGCACTTCGGCAGGCACGAAAGATTCGGCCGCGCCAGGACAGGGCTTTCAGGAGGGTGGTGGGTTTAGCTGATATGGGCTAAAGTCTAAACTCCTAGGACCCCCCTTGATAACCCCTATAATACTCCCCAATATGATCGCCTATGTAACCCCCTTAAGGAGTGTAAACTAACTATAGCTGATATGTTTCTGGGCTTGGTTTTGACGGTGCTAAATCTGAATCACTTGTATGATGTATGTAATACATTAAGACCATCCCAAGAAGGAACCAGTAAAGGGGACCATAAAGTATGGGAGCTTCTCAAAGTTATGTATAGACTGAATAGGGCTCAGACAGAATCCCTCTGTATTCGCCACATATACAGAGGATCAAATGCCGATATGAGGACGCAACCCTATCCAGGGTTTAAAGTGGCACCCGTGGTTTGGGGTTTGGGGTTTCGGGGCCGTATAGGCGGTATGTAGGAGCAAGAGAATATCCTCCATTCGGGCACAGAAGCCTATAAGAAGGATGGATTCTTATTTGAGCTATAAGCTAAGCTCCTCAAATGGGATATATAGGAGATTATATAGGAGATTACTATAGGGGTTATGAGGGAGATGCTAGGAGTCTAGACTATCGCTCACTAGGTTCTAGATTTGGGACGTAGAGGCTACTGTAGTCTCCTTCGGAGTTGCTTTTAATTTGTATTTTTAGTATAACCTTAAGGAATTATTAGAAAACATCATTTTTCAAGATAGGTGTATAATTACTCTATAGTAGTCTCCATTTTCTTTTGCATTATCCCTAAATATGTACCCCAATAATTACTATATAGTAGAAGGAAACTGCAGGCTCGGGTTTTTAGCTTAATGCAAGTGAAGGGGTTTTTAGATTGCTCCACAGGCCCTGAGCTGGATCAGCCTGGGGGAATTACTAGCATTCGGGTCCTAGGTTCCGTGAATTGTTAAAGATAGGGTACCGCAAATATACTTCAGAATGACACTGGTACACTCCTGGAAACTAACATGGAAACCCAAAAGAGGCCCTATAAAGACTACAGTACCTCTAAAATGGAGCTATATGGGTTTCCATGTTAGTTTGGGGGAGTGTAATTTTTCAGGCCCCTACCGCAGGTCGAGGGTTTAGTATTTGGGGTTTTGGGACTTAGAGCTTTTGGGGGTGTAGGGTTTAGGGTTTGGGGCATAGGGTTAAGGATTCCAATCTCACGGTCTAGGTGTAGAGTACGCACAAGGATCTGGGTTTAGTACTTCTGTGAGGTATATATCGGGATTTCTTTGAGGTGTGGGGTCAAACCCTAAACCCTAAACCACAAACTCCGAGATTTTTCTGCTTATGGTTCAGTCTTTGTGGCTGCCTGGGTAGGTTTTTCATATCTGCGAGTGTATTTATGGTTCTGTAGGACCCTGGGTGAGTGCATGCATACATCATATGAGCTCTAGTCTAAACTCCTTAAAGGGTGGTTATATAAGGGATTATCTAGGGGACCAATATGTGGGTTATTAAGGGGGATACTAGGAGTTTAGACCATAGGTCATATGAGCTCTAGGCTAATCTTCTTTAAGGGGGCTTATATTGCGGACTATGTAGGGGACTATTACAGGGATTATTCAGGGGACATTTGGAGGTTGGTCATGGTTCATCTGATTTCAAGGAAGGGCCATTTTGTAACCCTAAACCCTAAACCCTAAACCCTAAACCCTAAATCCCTAATCCCTAAACCCTAAACCCTAAATCCTAAATCCCTAGACCCTAAACCCCTAAACCCTAAACCCCAAATCCCAAACCCCTAAACCTTAAATCCTAAACCCTAAATCCCTAAACCCCTAAACCAAAAACCTTAAATCCCTAAAAAC
>CAJNIZ010016613.1:63978-77867 GCA_905231905.1 Symbiodinium pilosum
GGGGGGGTGGCCAGGCTGAGGCGTTATTGTCACTACTACTACTACTACTACTACTACTACTACTGAATCCCCACACCCTAAAAACCCCTTAAACCCTGAAGCCCCTCAGCCCAGATGCCTAAACCCTAAACCCCAAACTCTAAACCCTATAGGCCCAAAACCCTATAGACCCTAAATTCTGTAGATCCTAAACCCTAAAGACCTTATCGAAACCCTATAGACCCCCCATCCTGAACCCTAAGCCCAAAACCCCAAACCCTAAATCCCAAACCCTAAACACAAAACCCTAAACCCTAAACCCTAAACCCTAAATCTTAAATCCTCAACCCTAAACCCTATGAATCCTAATTTCTAAATCCCCCCAAGAAAGGCGGCCCTTGAAGCGGTTGCCGCCTCGCCGTTACCGCCACAGCGGCGGAGGGAGGCCTGGAGTTGGAGTTTAAGGTTTAGGGTTGAAGGTGTGGGGTTTAAGGGTTTAGGGTTTAAGGTTTAGGGTTTAGGGTTTAGGGTTTAAGGTTTAGGGTTTAGGGTTTGGGTGGTTTTATGGGTTTTAGGGTGTGGTTTCGGAATTTTGGTGACTTTTTTAGACTTTCGGGTTTTCGGGACTTCGGGATTCTTAGGTCTTTGGATTTCGGGTGTCTGGGGGGAACTTGCTTTTTCTTGAGGGGGGGTGGAGGGAGTGCTTGGGCTTTTGAACCCTAAAGTTTAGGGTTTAGGGTGAACCCGAAAACCCCCAAAGGACCTTGAAGGTTTTGGGTTCTGTGAGTTTCTCACAAGGGTCCATAGGCGTGCATTAGGTGTCAGAAGAGTTTTGTGGTTGTTACGAAAGGTTCTATAGGAGTTTAGTAATTTAGGGTTTAGGGTTTGATGTTGAGAAGCTTTAATTTGGGGGGTTCAGGATCAGGGTCCGACGCTTCAGGTGTAGGGTTAAGGGCGCCAGGTTTTGTTGCAAAATCCCTTTACAAAGGATTTTATCTAAACTGTACCCGTAAACTACATTAAATTTCGAGTCTCTTGATTTTTCATTAAAGGATGAAACGTCTTGTAGTAGTGCTTGGGCATTCGGTTTCGGGTTAGGCCTTGTTGTGTTTAGGCTTTAGTAGGGCTTGGGGTTCAGGGGTTGATCAAGGTTTTGTTGGGATTTGTGTTTAGGATTTGTTGCTTCGGCTTAGGCGTCAGGGTGTAGGAATTTGAGGTTGTGATTTCTGACATTGACATTTTGCATATATTCGTGTTTGGTGTCCTGCGTCCTAATATTGATGCAATATGGGTTGCTGCAATCCCGAAATTGTGTACCCAAGAGGAGTCACGTAATAGATATAGGATCCTTATCATGGGGGTTGAGGTTCCCAAAATCCGCTTGCCCAAGCCCTGAAACCCTAAACCCTACTCCCTACATAGCCCTGAAACCCTAAACCCTAAACCCTAATCCCTACATAGCCTCATGTTCGGAAGTTGTGGCTTGACTCAGTACCGTTTAGGGCTTAGGGATTATAGGGTCCAGGGTTTAGGGTGTAGGGTGTAGGGGTTAGGGTTTAGGGATTAGGGTTTGGATGTCCTACGAATTTTGGGATTTACCTTATAGATATGTAGGAAGGACATCCAGGGTCCCGGTAGGGTTGCAGGCTCAGGGAAAACCCAAACTTGACCTTGAACTTAAAAAGCTCCCTAACGTAGACCCATTATTAATAAACTCCCTCCTTTTACGGGCCTCAATATTAGGATCCCTATTATAACCCATATTAGGGGGAGGGGGTTTGTTAGTCAGGGGTCTGGGTTAATGTACATTGGAGTGCTCGGAAATGTAGACCTGCAGAATACAACAATCCTCATGATCGGTACCAAACAGCCTCTAAATTTTGGAAGCTCCCAACACTAAACCCTAAACCCTACACCCTATACCCTAAACGCCAAACCCTACACCCTAAACCCTACACCCTTAAGGGCCCTTTCTTTGTGGTCCTGGGGCTTCAGGGGCTGGCGACCGTGGCCAAGCTCATGCGGAACCTCGTAACTTCTCCCCGAGAGGCTTGCGGCTGTACGTAGGTTGTACAGGGACAGGTCTAGGGTCTAGCTTTTCTAGGGTTTAGGTTTTGGGTCGGGTTTAGGGTCTAGGGTTTTCAGGTGTAGAGTTTTAGGGTTAAGGGGTTAGGGCTTTGGGTTTAGGATTTGGGGAGTTCATGAAGACCCGAAGAACCCCCCAATTGCGGGGTTAGGTGGTGCATGGTTTCTCATGCCCACAGTAGGTTTCAAGTTTTGGGGGTTGCTCTTCGTTTGGGTACAAGAAATTGAAGCATAAACCTTAAACCCTCAGCCCTTACCCTAAGCCTAAACCCTACACCGTTTGAAAAAAGGTTGGTTCTCATCAGGAGCCCCGGTGTGCACTTTGGGTGGTGGTCAACATACATATGGGTGGTTGTCAAAATTATGGTCCCTTTTTGGGTCCCTATTATTGTACGGCACCTAATATTTAGGGTACCCAAAAAGGGACCATAATTTTGACAACCACCCATATGAAGGTTTCTAAAAACTAGGGGTACTTCTAGGGGAATACATAGGGTTATATCGTGGTTGTACCGGGTTTAGGGTTTCCCAAATTCAGGGGTGCCTTTTTGGGGTCACGGTAAAAATCGATTACAATGTTTTGGGTCTATATTACGGTCTCCCTAATTATGGAAAGTTTCATATCCTGCTACTTCCTTTACCTGCTACTTCCTGTACAGGGCTCGTGGGGACGAAATAATCGATTGCCTGAATTGGTGGGAGGGTGTACAAGTCCAGGTCTAGAAGTCTAGATGGGTTTCTGTTGGAATCATGGAACCCTAAACCCTTAACCCTAAGTTTGGGGGCTGGCAAGAGAAACGTCGGAACTTTGACGCATGTCCTTTCATGGACGCTCCTACACTACCAACCCTAGGTTCCCCCTTAGTAAATCTTAATTAGGCCTAATTATCACCAAACCCTAAACCCTAAACCCTAACCTAAATCACGGGGCGAACCTAGAGGGGGATGGTAGTAGGAGAACCAATGATTCTTAACGAGGTCCCAAACCTCCTGCGATGCAGACTTACTGGGGGTTAGTAGGGAATAAGGGAATATATTATAGGGTTTAGGATTCAGGGTTTAGGGTTAGAAGGCAATGAGAGAAGTCATTTTATATGGCAATGAGGGAAGATATTTTGTATGGGTTATGTGGGGATTATATTCCCTTATTCCTTACCCCCCCCAAGAAGCTAGACAGAAACCTTGTTGATCGATTCTTGCCGTTGTTATTCCTCTCGCTGTCTAATCATGGTTACCATTCTTGCTATGGTTATGTTGCGTATTGGTATAAGCTGGGAGCAACAAGTCCAACAAACAATTTGCAAGTGTCTCAAAGCGGAGGTTGCAGCATAGGGTGCCTTTTGAATGAGCCCTAGTTTTTGGAGTGTATGTTGGGTCATTCCCCCACCCAGTAACTGTCCTTAAAGGGGACCTTATTAAGGGGCTATTATACATCCTATTACCCCTTGTGGTAACTGTTACTGTAAGGGGGAATAACCCCAAGTGTATGCATGACTGAGAACGCAAGGTGGGTTCCAAAAAACTTGAACTCTGGTATTACAGTATACAATGTGGTAGTTTCCATAAATAAGGGAACCCAATATAGAGCCGGAAATATTATAGCCCACATTATGGGGACCCCCAAAAGGTACCCCTAATTTTCGGAAACCCCAATGTCATGTAGGATTTCTAGTATCAACAGTATGATTGTATTGGCATGGCCGTAGGTTTGCAACCAAGGCATCCGTTCCAGCAAGCGCTTGCACCCACCTCTAACCCCAAGCCCTAACCCTAAGGCTCCAAGTACCCAATAATCATATACTTACCCAAACCCTGTACTACAACTCCTACTAACAAATTCCCAAGTAACCAATTATGGGGTACATGGACCCTTTGGGTAAGTCCTTGATCAAGATGCTTGTCAGTCTGAACTTTTGGAGGGGTAGAATTCGCATGAGATCGGCCTGCAGAACTCTGTGCATGTGTACTTGTTTAGTATTTGAAGGTAATGTAGAGCCATGATTAATAAACCCGCTCCTTTTAAGGGCCTCAATATTAGGATCCCTGGCATGATCCCTATTAAGGGGAGGGGGTTCATTAATCAGGGGTCTGCATTCAGGGTGAGGGTGTAGGATTTGGGATTGAAGCCCCGCGCACGATCAGCCCCTGATACTTTAACACTCCCAAGAACATGTTGTAGCATACTTCTAGGAGACTACAAATACATCGCTAGTGTGTGAAGACCATCCTAACCCCCAACCCCCAAACCCGAACCTGTGTTTTAATCATGATGGAGTTGGAAGAGGGGCGTCCTGACCTTGGAAGCCAGAAAGCTTGAATATTCCTAGCGTTACGTGAATCCTTAGACGCCTACATCTCAGACCCCAAGCCCGCCACCCTAAACTCTATTGCAAGCCGTAATCGCGGAAGGTCCTAAATCAAGTTGAACCTGGAGAAATCATGAACCTCTCTAAAATCAGGTTCCTTCTCCACTACCCAACCACAAAAGGGTTCCCCAACAAGAGGGCCATCAAGGGCCCTTTAAACTAAGTGGGCTGCAGAGGTACATCCGGGTTAGGGTTTTAGGACTATGTTTGAGGGATGAAAACCGGGATGGTTGTTCGCTGTGCGTTCTGCGCCCTCCCCCCTTCAATGGCTAGGCAGGCAAAACCGGAATTATCCAGATTTTGTCCAAAAAATACTTATTCTTGTAGATAATGCGAGTCTTTCGTAATACAGTACTCCCACCTACTTTGAGGGACCCTGGAATAAGGCAACAAATTTTCTACCCGCAATCGCCAATTCGAACCTCTTTGTAACCCTTTAAAAGTGGATTGCCTAATCCAGTAGTAACCCCAAATACTGACAAAGTAGACCTTAATCAATAAATCCTAAACCCTATATATGCTATAGTCTAAACTCCTAGTATCCCCTTTAATATCCCCTATAGTAGTCCCCTATATAATCCCCTATAGAACCCCCTTTAAGGAGTTTAGACTATAGCTCATATATGCCCAGTCAACCTTGGGTCCCGCAAAGTAGGTCAGCAGTATCCCGTGCTGTGCGGGGGTTTGGTTCCCTCTCTCGCTCTCCCTCCCTCTCCCGTTCCTTGTGCAAACCTCTGTTTGGTTCATATTAGGAGGACCGCCACCCTGTAATAGTGGTATACTAGGACTAGAAGAGGACCTTGCTATAATCCCTATTTGTCCCTTATAGTAACTATTACTGCGTGGGGGTTACACCTTAGAATTAGAAGCAAGTTGTCGAAATTAAGGTCCCCTTCTAGGTCCCCATGATAATGCGGACCCTGATATTTAGGATAGTACTTTTGACAACCTACCATATAGTTCCGTTTCAAGTTGCAACTTCCTACATCATAGGCCCTTTGAAGCTCTTTCTAGAATCCCTTCCACTTCCTTTTATAACTTTTGACACTCCCTTAGCCCCAAATCCTAAACGCCGTTATTCATCATGCCCAAGATTTCCTTATGCATCGAGAAGTAGTGGGATTTCCAAGAGGCTGAACCTCCAAACCCGGAGAAAAGGGACTATAAGGGTTCAGGGTTCAGGGTCTAGGGTCTAGTGTTATATAGGGAATACATAGTGTTTAGCTTTCCAAACCCATGGAAAACTCAAGCCATACCCTGGGAAGAAAAGCAGTCAAAAGAAACCTACGACTAGCACGGACATCACTTAGACAGGCATTGTTTCTCACCATGGAGTTGCGGATTTTGCCCATGCTAATGCTAGATGACAGCCTGCAAAAACCATGGTCCTTTCCCCCTACTGTTACCGCCCCCCCCCCAAAAAAATATGTTCCCATTGCAGTTGGGATATACTATATATTGGGATTATTTTCAGGGGTTGCGGGGTTTGGATATCCGGGGCGGGGACTGCCATCAAGCTAGGAGCCCCACTGCAAACACCAGAAAATAAACTCAAGGTCCCTAAACCCTAAACCCTAAACCCCATGGCCCTAAACCCTAAACCTGATGGCCCCCAAGTATATTGTGCTACCAGTGGGAGCTTCTCAAGATGAGGGATGCCCTCAGAGGGTCCCACAATAAGGATTTCAGGCTGGTTTCGGGTTTAGGGTTAGGGTTTAGGGTTTGGGGTTTAGAGTTAGGTTAACGGTTTGGGGTTTAGGGTTAGGGTTTAGGGAAATTATAGGGGCCTAAATTTGGACCCCCCCCCCCCCTATTCTGTGAAAACTACCCGTATTCCCAAAGCTTAGGTCAGGTGAATCGGGCACATGCAGGATGTTGCCCATCAATCGTACCATGCTGCTAGACTTCAAGTGTGGGGGTCTTTGCTACGTAAATCCTAAACCCTAAACAGGATTCATGATGAAGGGTGGCAAGGGTAATAATGGTGGGTATTAACTTTACTGGCAATAATACTAACTATAGTTACAAACATAGTAAGAAGAATCGCACTGATTAATGCCCGACGCCAGCTTGATAAACCAGCTTGCAAAGTGGAGGACAAGTTCCGGCGTATCCGCACAAGCAATCCGGCGATTATGGAGAGGCTGCTTTGCAGGGCTCAAGGTTTCAGGGGTAGGTTTGAAATTATATATAACCCCTACAAAACCAAAAAGATTAGTGTTATACGTCCTCAGAATCTAGCTTAGGTTTGGGTTGTACGAATGCTGACAAAGATCTAAGGCATTCTAGAGCTATTTCAGATGTCTTTGAACCGGGTAAAGTGCCAAGGTCACTGCTCAGGGGTTCATTCGCCCTAAACCCTAAGCTTTGATCGCATGCGCGGCTTCTGGGCTCAGGGAGTTTTGAGTTTGGGGGTTTAGGGTTTAGGGCCCCTGAACACACCTCCGTATGCTGAAGCTGTGCCAGACCGATATCCTTACAGGTCCACGATAATGCCTGCAGGCATGTAGAAGCCTATTCAGCGAGAAAATCCTAAATGGTTCCTGTACTGACCTTTCCTCCTTCATCCCGCCTTAGCTTTAAAATAAAAACCCTGCCCTAAAACCTCAACCTTAAGCCCTAAGCCCTAAACCAGAGCTCTTAACCCTAAAGCTTCAGCCTGCCCTTCAAACCTAGACCTTAAAGCTTCCAAAAAACCTTAAATCCTAAACCATTTAGGGTTTAAGGGTTAGGTTTAGGGTTTAGGGTCCCTAAATCTTAAACCCCCTGTCATAGGCCTGAAGCTCTAAATTGGCAGGCTTTTCCCTGAGTGCTTCGATCTGCTCAAGGCCGTTGGCTTCAAGGAGCTGGCAAGCAGTCAGGGGCTTTGGTTAGCCCAAGCCCTGACATGTTTTTTAGGGTCTACGGTTGAGTCAGAATTTAGGGGTTTAGGACTTGTTGATGGCCCAATTCTTGCACGACCCCATACACCTAAACACTCGGAACTGTGGTGCTATAGTAAACCTGGGGCCACGCAGGATTTTTTTGTCCATCCACAGTCGCGCAGGGCATGGTGAGTGGAGTTCAGGCTGTAAACCCTACACCCTAAATCCTAAACCAGGGTATTAGGTTTGTGGATTAGGGTATCCGGTCTTAGTGGATTTGGGTAGTAAGGTTTAGGTGATGGGAGTAGAGGGTTTAGAGTTCAGGGTTCACGGGACGGGGGTATGAAGTTAGGGCTAGGGCATATGAGGGTTTAAGGGATGATAATACAAGGATATTAGGGTTTTGGCTGAGGGTGTTCGGGTATGTTGGCTTAGTGCTTAGGGTATAATGCCTTGGACGTCATCATGTGGAGATTGTGGAGGTCGGGGCTCACGGGTTTGGGGTTTAGGGTTTACGGTTTGCTCATCCTTTTGGAGTAAATACTGGCACCCTAAGTCTGGGAGACTCAAGTTTGTCGCTCCCTGACCCCAAACAAACCCTAAACTCTGAACCCTTAACCCCAAACCTTGAACCCTAAACCTTGAACCCGAAACCCTGAAACCTAAACCCTAAACTCTGAATCGCATTTAGCGTTCGACTTTCTGGATTCGGAGGGTGTAGGGTTTGGGTTTTAGGGGTTGTAGGGTTTAGCATTTTAGGGTTTGCAGGTTTTAAGGTTTGGGATTTTGGCTTCTGGGTGTGGGTCTAGCACGTAGGGGATTGGGGTTTTTGGTCATATACTTCTCATCAAGCCTTACCGAGTCCGTCGGACCCTAAGTACTTTATACCCTGGACATTATGGTAGTCTAGTATTCTAAATTCACGCAAACCATATGTCATACATTCCTTGTTTTGGTCCGGAACGTTTTACCAAGCCCTATTCAAATCATATAATCACCTGCCTAGTAGCAACTTCCCCACCCGATACTACTCCCAACACAGTACGATTATATATCAGCGGCAATATCAAATTAGGCCCCAAACCCGAGACCCTACATCCCTAAACCCTAGACCCTAAACCCTAAGTCCTACACAGAGGAGGGGACTCTTTCGGCCGCTACATACACCCCAGCAAAACGCAGTAGCCGGTAGCTTGCTGGTTTTACGGTTAAGGGTCTAGGGTTTAGCTTATGACCAGAACATGGAGAAATGCAACCCCCTCCCCGAACAACGAAACACCCCACCTGACGTGGATCATCACAGCAATAACGGCAAATATGCCCGCTAGAGTATATCACAGTATATCAGTATTTCGTGGGTGCATGGGGGTTGTTATGGGAAGGGTTATGTAGAATGTATGTGTCTTTTTACAAAGCTATCCCTCCAGAATCCCGGAAGAGGACCCCAACGATCCCCTATCACTAAACCCTGAGCCGAAAGCCCTAAACCCTAAGCCCTGAACCTAAACACACTTGTGCGGGTCAGCATGCTCATCAACACCTTGATGGACGGTATCAGTCAAGATATATCAACTTGCACGAGCTCACATCTTGGGGCCATGTCCCTACGAAGACTCTCTGTACGCCCGAGGTTGTGCTGCTTGCACGGGCATGGGGAGTTCGTAAGTGAGTTAAAAGTGGGGATAGCCTGGGTTTCTGCGATGATTTTTGTGAGGTCAGAAATGTACTTTCTAAGTCTCGCTGACCCTCCAGGTAGTGACCGATGCGCCCTCTGCAGCCAAAGAAAGCTTCCAAGTAGAACGTAGATGAAAGAAATATACATAATTAGCGTTTTGGAACTAGCTAAATGGTTAGTACTTCTGATGCAAGAACTTATAACCTCTCATACTAACTTTTTAGCTATTCCGCAGGCCATCTACGCAGCAAAAGTCTGAGCCGTTAATCTCCAAAAAGCCTCCCAGAGCGCTGAGGAGCGCAGTCACAAGAGTCAGAAGTATACCTAGAAGAATGCCAGCACCGCGCTGCTGAGTCAGAGCACAGAGCCTTCAGTATGACCACTTTGCAAAGTTTCATGCGATGCTCAGCATTAAAGAGTATCCTTTGAAATTCTCAACCCCCAGCCCTAAGCCCCTTCCCCCCATTGCCAAGTCGCGGGCTGTTTCAATTAGCTTTGGGCCATTTGAGCGGATTGCGCCGGCGGCGATGTTAAACTTGAAAGCTGCTCGGGAGCAAGTTGCCCCTCGTCCTTGCTTATTGTTCAAGGTTTGGGTCTAGGGTTTAGGGTTCAGGGTTTGGGTTTGGGTTTCTCAAGCTAAAGGATCTGGCATCCCGTATACTCGCCCTTGGCGTAGAATTTCTGGTGTAGGGTATGAAAGTTTAAGGTTTCAGGCTTACCGGGGGATTGTCAAAATTGTGGTCATCCCCCAGTGTAGACACAAGCATAGCATTAGGGTTTAGGGTTTAGGGTTTAGGGTTTTAGGGTTCAGGGTTTAGGGTTTAGGGTTTAGGGTTTTGGCATAACTAGTGGCAGGCGATCTGAACCTGGGTATTGGTTGCTTCACGATTTTCCTTCTTGGGTTCAGCTGAGACTTGGTAGTTTCCATGAACAGGGGGCCCCCAAATAGACCCCATAACATTTTAATCCTTGCTCTGGGGACCCTCGCAAAGGGCTCCCGAATGTTGGCAAACCCACAGATGACTCACTATTTGGGTGCCACAGAAACAGCCCTAAACCCTAAACCTTAACCCTAAACCTTAAACCCCAAACCCCAAATGTGTTTCATTATTTGCATGAGTAATTGGATGGTGAGAGGGGACTGAGTAAGCATACTTAAAACCGCTAAAAGCCACATGATAACCCTGTTTTGCCCATTATTCACCCACTTACTAGGACCCCATGACCCTCCAAGTAGGCTGATTCACGTGAAGGACGACGCCTCAGCCAGGTTTTTAGCTTGCAGGTTTTGGTTATAGGGTCTACCTTAAACCCTAAACACTAAATCCTAAACCCTAAATCCTAAGCCCAAACCCCAAACCCTAAATCCTAAACCCTAAATCCTAAATCCTAAACCCTAAACCTCTAGGGTTTAGGAATCCCCCTTCTCAAGGTTCAACAAGGTCCCAAAAGGTTTCCTAACATGGTCCTCAGGAATGGCAAGGGGCTGACATCTTCGGTCCCAAGTAATCATCCAAACTAAGCAGATAGAATCTGGCTGTGGGTATATTAAAATAAGATTCCCATATACCCCATATTCTATCTGCTTTAGGGTGACTATACTTCAAACCCCTAAAATCACCCAAACCCTAAACCCTAAACCCCATAAAATCATCATCCAGCTTATAACCCCAGAGCCCTAACAACGCCAAAGATACTGTTGATGGAGGAAATCTTGCACCACCTTAAGTCCTTAAAGTCCTAGGAATTACGGTAATTTAGGGCCCCTAAACCCTAAACCCTGTAAAATCATCTTTCAACTTATAGCCCCATAACCTTTAGAAGTTTCCATTTTCTTTTCCATTATCCCTATAGAACCCATATATATCCCCAATATAACCCTAATATAGTTATAGCCCCAAAGCCCTAAAAACGCCCAAAGCAATCCCAAGGAGAGAGAGCTAGGCTCCGCTCCTGCAGCACTCCGCCGCGGTGCGGTCGATTAAGGGTTTAGCGTGTGGGGTTTAGGGCTTAGGGTGGAGGGTTTAGGGTTTAGGGTGTAGGGTTTAGGGTTTAGGGCTTAGTGTTTAGGGTTTAGGGTTTAAGGTTTAGGGTTCAGGGCTTAAGTTTAGGGCTGAGGGTGTAGGGTTCCGGTTTATAGTTCAGGGTCTAGGAGGGATGCAAAGGGCTTCAACGGGGATCCAGGGCTTTGAGGGTTTATGAGGTTTGCGGAGTTCATCGTTTCCATAAATGGGTGGTTGTCCAAATTCTGGTCCCATTTTTGGGCACCCTATATATTAGGTGCCGTATTATAATAGGGATCCAAAAGGGAACCATAATTTTGACAACCACCCAAATAGGCCACTGTAATATAGATCATATGTATATATCTACCTGTATATGCGTGCGTACATACATACATACATACATACAAACAAATTTGTTTTATGGCCCTTCTTCAAGGGGCAGCGAAACCCCCCCAGGTTCGCTGGAAACCCTAGGGACGGAGACTGTAAATATAGGGATAGGGATCCTAAACCCTACGCCTTTGAGAAGCTTCCATGAGAAGAGTTGTTCCTTTGGGCCCCAGGGTTGGGGCTTCCCTGGACCCTCCAATGTAGTTCCTTTTTTGGGTTTTTGGTATGGCTTCTTGGTTAGGACTCTTATTTGGATTACCAAAAAGGTACTACATTGGGGGGTCTGGGTAGGGTTGAGGGTTTCGGGTTCGGGGTTTAGGGTTTTAGAATTTCGGGTGTGGGGTTAGGGGTGTGTGGTTTGGGGCTTCGGCTTTGGGCTGTGGGTTCAACAGCGTCACACGCAAAAGAGCAATCAAGTGGACGAATTTGAAGAGCAGACAGAGGGGGTTCATAGGTGTGCATGCTGAGGTTTTTAACGTATGTTGGATACGTCACGCGGTGGCGGAACACCACCCTTGAACATCATGCTTCTCAGCATCCAGGGGGAGTACTCGCTTGGATGCTAGCCTGACTGGCAGCTTCCGCGGCAGTTCAATCTAAACTGTCAACGCATGGGCCGCCGCATGGTTGGAGACCGACCGTGGGCAGATCACGAACTTGGAGTGTGCTACAGGTACGGTGTCATTTCCCGGACAGATGATCTCTGGCGTGCCTTGGACAATGGCACGATATATGGGAGGTTTTCGATGTCAAGGGCATGGAAACCTATCACCCGCGTGCTCCCGACAACTGGAAACACCATGTTGTATGCCGACTTCCGCAACGAGGAGGTGCTCCATGACCAGGAGGGCGTCGACCTCGACATCTGAGGGCACCCTAAACCCTAAGTTATATGAAGTTCTGGCGAACTATGTGCCACCTTGGAATGCCATAGCGGACGGTAATCAGCCTGCCTGGGATGGGTCTACAGCTGAAGGGCCTTAGGAGGAGGCAGGCCGTCAGTGGGGCAAATTATGACGACCTCACCCGACCTCACCATGAACGGTGATTTATATAGAAACTGTTCCCGAAGTGGAACCCCCAAACCCTAGACGTCCTAAACCCTAATGTAGTCCCATGATTAGTAAACCCCCCTGCTTTTAAGGGCCCTAAAATTGGGATCCCTAGTATAATTCCTGTTAATGGGAGGGGGTTTATAAATCAGGGTCTACATTAAACCGTGTGGCTGTAAGTTGGCCAGCTTCAAGGGGCAGCGCATTCTGCCCACTCTGCAGGATCCAGCATTCTGCGTAGCACCTCAATACCTCAATCATCAAAACAGGTTGGGTACTGCCCCCACTCAGTAACAGTTGGATAATAGTTATAATATGGTTATATATAGCCCTTAATAGGACCCCTAATATAGACTATTACTGAATTACAGGTATAGTCCCCCCTGAGTAGATAGAATATGGCTTTGGGTATTTTGTATTAAGATCCCCATATACTCCATACTCTATCTACTTAGAGGGATTATATTCCCCAAAAAAGGACCGCATCTTTTTGAAACCTCAACCCCTGTAGCCTCCTTTGGAGGCATCAGGAATACAGAAATATTTGGGTCTATATTGGGCCCCCTGATTTATTGAAGCCCCAAATATTCCGTAAATCCCAAACCTCAACCCCAAACCCGAGGTCCCATGTCATTATTATGGAAATCCTCTAACCCCTAAACCTTAGACCGCCCCAAATTCTACATCCGAAACCTCACACCCTCACCCGATTCATAGTTCCTAAAGTCAAAGCCCAGAGCTCAAACACTAAACCCTACCCTCCTCTGTAACCCGAGGGTTGAGGGTTTTAGGTGCAGGGTTTCAGGGTTAAGGGCCTTGGGTTTTAGGGTTAAGGGTTTTGGGGTTTTCGGATTAAGGGTTTTGGGGTCAGGAGTTTTGGGTTTTGGGTTTTAGGGTTAAGCGTTTTAGGGTCAAGGGCTTTGGGTTTTAGGGTTAAGGGTCTCAGGGTTAAGGGTTTTGGGGTTAAGAGTTTTGGGTTTTGGGTTTTAGGGCTAAGGGTTTTAGGGTTAAGGGTTTTGGGTTGTTAAGGTTTTTGGCTTTAGGGCTTAGGGCGCGCAAAACCTGGTCTCGTTCAAGACCGCTCCTTCTGTATGAGCTTTAAGGCCATCAATCCCTTAGACCAATTAAACCCTTCCCAGACCCCTTGAGAGCAGCTGGAAAGTAGGTCCAACGTCAGGGGTCCTTCAAAGTATCCAATCATAGTATAGGAGAACACAAACCCATGATTAATAAACCCCTCCCCTAAATTGGGATTAGAATAGGGATGCTAATAAAAAGGCCAGAAAAAGGAGGTGGGGTCTGCATTACCGAGCTACCATACTTATTAGGCTTCCACCTTCAAACCTAAACCCGCTAAACCAAGCCCCAAAACTTCGGCGCCAGACCCCAAACCCCAAAACCTAAACCCTACACCCTAAACCCTAAACCCTGAAGCCCTAAACCCTAAAGCCCCAAACCCTGAATCTTAAGCC
>CAJNIZ010016624.1:0-16520 GCA_905231905.1 Symbiodinium pilosum
GCTTTTGGAATCTCTGGGAAGGGTGGGGGACTTTAAGTTCGCACAGTTTGGTGTGACTTGTTTTTTTCGAAAAGTTGTTCATGTGCTTCACACAAAAAGGAGTGGACAGTGATGCAGAACTAGAGGTCACTTGCGAATGTGATTGTTTAACTAGACATCTATCTTGTAACCTCCATGAAACAGGAATCTTCCAAAAACCTATGCTACCAAAGCCTCCCAACCCCAACCTGCCTGAAACAAATAATCCCCAACCATGACTGTTCCTTGCCGATTGCCCTCACACGTGGGATCCTTGCAAGTGCAACAACAGGTACCACTGCTTCTGACAGCCTCTACATGTTAGGAGGAACCAGTGATGTGCAGCCGTTTGGCGCAACTTCTTTGGGTGAGTGCAACAAGCTGCATCACTTCGAACAAGCTTCATCATGGTCGCCACTGCCGACGGGAATCAGGATTCGCAAGTAACCTTTTGCCATGGGCAAGGCTCTATGCTACCTTTGATTTCATGTCGGTTTTCATTTGGGTAACGGCTGGGGTTGTGTTTTTGCATGTTTGCAACCTTCCACATACAGCATCCACATCCCAGAATAGTTATGCCACATGGAGTTCTGTAGGAGCTGGCAGCGCCGAAGCGGGCGCAAAGCTTCAAGCAGAAGGTGGACGCTTTCTTTGCTAAATATCCCGGCACAACTGACTTACACAAGATACAACTTTCAATTCAAGTTCTCCTTGGAAAAGTGTGCAGATTCCCCTAAAGCCCTGCAAAGACATTGAGGCCTGCTCGAAGGAGGAGCAATCATCTACTCCACCCCCGACTGGTGGTGTTGTCCGAAGTGCTTCTGTGTCATCGCTCATCAAGGCATTGATGACCCCTAAGCCCCATGAACTTTATAAACCCTGCGCCCTATAACCCTGAACCCTATAAACCCCATACAACATCACATTTGGGTTTTCCAGGTTCACACTACATAGAACATGCTACCCATGCTTCATGGTTCTTCCCTCGATGCAACTATATAATACTGCAGGCTGAAGGGAAGCCTTCTCCTGCCTCGGGCTCCACAGCGACGCCGCGCAGCACAGGATCGTTGTCGGAGCTGGGAGTGGCCGAGCGCCGCAGCAGCACTTCTGTCCTGCTCATATGTGCATGCGGTTGGGCTTGGTCTAGCGGATCTCTGGTGATGTCAGGATGCATACCCCTCCGCCACACACGCGGCAGATGACTACGAACTCTTTGGATTATGTAGGGAGCACAGGGACTGCAGGCATCAAGATGGAGCGCGCAAGCCCAACTAACTGTGCCTACTGAGGGTAGCATGCTGGGTCTTCGGCAGAGTGATGCCATGCAGGAAGCTGCCCGCAAGGCCCGTGAAATCTTGGACGCACGCCGTGTCAAAGCAAAGACTGCTGCAGCCAGCGGTCCTGGAGAAGGCGTGCCACCGAATGCGATGGTTCCCTTAGCTGTTGCAAAATCTGCAATGGCAAAGGTTACTTTGTTGATGCCGCCCCCTCCCAAGAACAGTGAGCCCAAGCTTGCCGAGAATGCCTGGCCGATTGCGCTGTGCAAGCAGCCATTGCTCCCCAAGCTCCCAGCCGAGACCCCTGCGCCCCCTCCTTTGGCCCTTGCGCTCCCCAAATCCGTTCCCCTTGCGCCGCCTCCGGCAAATGCGTGTCCAAAGCCAGCTGCCGAGGTTGCCGCCCCAGTGCCGGCAGCAGGATTAGCATCGGGAGCCCCGCCAGCTGCTTGCAAAAGCGTGCTGAAGGCTGTGCCTGAGCAGTTCCTGGTCCCAGGCAGCGCTAGCAGCGACATTAGTGATGCTCCTTTGAAGAAGGCTAAGGCCTCCCAGCCCATCAAAGACAAGGACGAGCATGCGAAGATCAACAATGCAGTGGATAAGATCGCTATTGTTGGAGATGGTGCCCCTTGACTTTGTTTATGCTTTCTCCACATGTCTGCGCATGCTATACCCTATAACCCTCTTGGACCCTCATAGCGAGATCGTAAACCCCTATAGCCCCCATCCAAAGCCCAAACCTTCCCCCAGAATGCCCCAAATCGGAGCCTTCAGGCACATGCCAAAAAACACTGTGGTATTGCACTACTCTAAGGCTGGTGATGCCAGCTGGCCAGAGAACTACCTGGAAAGACAGAAGTGGTATGCAAATTTCAAGAGGCAACCTGAATGGTAAGGTCATGCAATGTAGCTTCCGAGTGTCATGTTCGTTCCGGTCTGCAGGGAAATCACCAATGAGACGAGCGCCGTGTCGCCCGAGCTGTCCAGCCTCTGGCAGCGTGCTGTGAAATCCAATTGTCGCAGCGCCAAGACGCAGCTGTTTTACAAATGGATGGAGGCTGGAAAGGATTTTGGAAGGTGGCTTGTCTGTGTCCTGCGTAAGTTCCTGTGTTTGCCACGATGTGACAATTTGCACATACAGTTTTGTAAAAATGGGTGTGCTTCAAGGTTGCAGGTGCACCAGGAGCGCTCTCGAGAGGACTTGACTCGGGGCCACCATGCAATGGGCACTTGCACTGCATGATTGTTCTTGAAGTTTGCATGCCCAACTAGCTAGCTATAAGTCTCCTTATTCAACAATCCAAGGCTGGCGCACACGTGCGCAGCTTGTGCAGCTGCACACCAACCCCGCGATTGTGGATGCCATCATCGAGTCCAAAATTTCTTCAGGACTTTGCAAACCACACCCGGACTTGCCCAACGACAGTGAGGCAACTCTGTACTATGCGCCCTAGCTGCATGGAGGTGGGGTTCTTTCAGCATTTATGTGCAGCCTACAAAAGGTGATGACAGATATGGCCCACATCGAGGAGCAGGTGACTGGGTTGCCCCAAATATGCCTGTGCTCTGTAGCTCACTTTTTTGCTTTCATGCATACCCAAACAAATCCCATTCTCCGAAAAATCCCAGGTGACCTCCGACAAACTTTCCATTAGCTTGGATAACAACATTGCGCTTGGGTCGCAGGCCAGGGGCTCTTGGGTTGTTGCCATCTGCGTGGTCTGCATGTAGAAGCACGTTTCCTGAAATGCAAGGCGGCCAGGGATATCACAGGCGGTGGTCTATTGCAGCACATGGGCACCAACACGTTTTGTGCGCCTGGTTATCTCAATGCAGCTGGTTCTGCTGACGCTGCAGCCGGAGTGGGTTGCTTGGGCATGGCTGGGGGAAGTTCCTCGGACCCTGCAGTTCTTGTGGGAAAGGGGAAAGGCAAGGGCAAAGGGAAAAAGGACAGAGGATCGGATCCTGTCTTCCCGAAGAAAACGAAGAAGCCGAATCTCAACAGCAACATAGATGCACACGTAGGTGGCCAATCAAAGTTGTTTCACATTTTCTGTAAGGGCCTTCCTAACCTAAGGGATATGATGCCTACGGAGGATGCAAAGGCTGCCAGTTCCTGGGCGTCGGCCAAGCTTATCAAGTGCATGGGTGAAGCAAAGATGCTAGTGATTCGCCTAGCATCTGTAAAGCACCAAGAGAAGCTCAGCGCCTTTTCTGAAGAAATCCCTACAAGACGTGTGACAATTGCCAGTCGTACAGGCTGCATAATTGCTTCTTATTTCTCGGCCCAGGAGCCACCATCAGCACCCATGCGGAGGAGATGGAGTCGATCTTCAATCGTCTGCAGACCTTGGGTGTGCAGGCTGTCTTGGTTTTACCCATCCAACACGTATATGTCTTGAGAGCTGCAGTTTTGCAATTGTCCCACCCCAACATGTCTATAAAACCTGCACGGCGTGCAGGAGGATGCCTCGCCAGCCCAGCTTATGGCTGCGTCAAGGCTAGCAGAGGAGCGACTTTCTTGGTTTGCGGAAGATCGTGCAGCAGCTTTGCGCAATTGCCCAAAGCAAAAGAAAGCCAAGGCGAGTTTCTGTGTGGCTTGAGAACTTTGAGCTGCTTCTATTTCGCTAGCCTTATAACCTGCAACAGGCACATTTATAAGGAAACCTTGTGTAGAGTATACAGCCCCCATAAAACCCCGAACCATTTCCACAGAAATCCCATTACAGTCCTGTCCACGGAGTAGGCTTCTGTATGATGTGCGCGGGTAGGTGTTAAAGTATGGGTCTGTTTTTATAGAAATGGAAGGCTGCGGGTTGAATACCTGAGAGGGTCTCCCCAAAAAAACAACTACCTAAAGTGTTCTTGTCTGGGCTTTCGCGTTTCAGCAACAGAAGAGAAAGTTCAAATTGAATTCGTGCTATACGTGGGAAAGGGCCTATAGCTTATATGAACTTTTCTTGGGCGCACAATGAAAAAACCACTGGATGAGTTTCAACCATGTGCGTCCAAATCACTCGACCCCATGAAGTGTAGCCTTACCCCGGCCAGCCCGAACACATCTCCAGAAACCCTACCCGATGTAGATGCCAAAATCTTCGCCAGCTTTAATCTACAGGGTGGGGCCCACGCTGGGTTACATATTTATATGTATATCGTATAATGTATCATAGGTATAAGTATAGTTTTATAAGTCCTATATGAGTTATAGGCATGCTATGTAACTGGGGTCACCGCCCTGTAGGATCCCAAACCCTGAAGCTAGCTTGCAATCAATTATGCCTGTGTACCCCCATAAACCAGTTTTCAACAACTAACGCTGGGAGGACTTCCTGCCCTGTAGTAGTGGCATAATAGGAATATAGGAGGACCTTCATATAATCACTTCTACCCCATATGTACTTCTATTACTATAGTACAGTTAACACTACTGGGGCAAATCACACTCCATGTCTATATTATAACCCTTTTCTGTATGCGCATCCGCAAACATAAGCAAGGTCCCCTGCTTCCACACACAAGGTCGTAAATATCTTCTCAAAATGCACACCCCGAACCCTTCCCTACATCCCCGCAATCCCTGAGAACCCTTTTGATGAACTCGAATTCCCAACCAAATCTAAGCTATATAAGAACCCAAAGTCACTGCCGCAGGCCACTGAGGGAGATGAAGAGCAGGAAGAGGAGGATGAGTGAGCGCGAGCAGCGCAGCAGCCAGCCTCAGCGGAAGCGCTTCTGCTGGGGCTTGGCTTTTTGGGGTGCCATCACGGGATTGCTGAACATACCAATCCTGCTGGCAATTGGGTAAAGGGGTCATCCGCTGATGAACACTTGACTCGCATATACACCCTACACCTTGGCTTGACTGAAATGTTGGGGTGTGCGCACAGCACACTGTAGCCTGACAGATCATGTCATGTGCAGCGCGATGATCTCATAAGATGTGCATGGAGTTTGAACTACAAACTTCATTTGCGCTTAATTCTTGATGGCTGCTGCAGAGCACTAAGGGGAAGCGCGTCACTCCTCCAAAAATAGTTTCCGGTGCAATGCATGGGCTGTGGTGGCTGATGATTGCGCTATGCAATGTTAGGCGCTTACAATTGCGTTCAATGCAGGACGTGCGCAAAACATCGCCAAAGCCGATGCCAAGAAACGGGCAGTTCCGGCGCCGGCGCTGCCAGTTGCAGATAGCGAAGTGCCTCATGAGCAGAAACGGCAATGTCTTCGATTCGTGACTGCGGAAACCCATTTGGTAGAACAAAGGGCGAACGAAGACAAGGACTTTTAACAGTACTTCATGCAATCTATAGAAGGGAGTCTCTCTGTGACAAGTGTAGCATGTACATAGTTAACTACATGTAGTGTAAACACTCTCATGCCAGGACCCTGCTGAGTTCAGCGAACGGTTGGTGTGCAACTATGCTTCCGGACAAAGCAGCGCAAGCAACGCCTCTTGAGTTTTTAAATTTCGGATCATGCAATTATAACCCCCAATAGCCCTACGTTTGACCTATACACAGTTCATGCCCTATAGCCGTGTGAAATTTTATGAATGGTTGTTAGTATACTAAATGGTTTTCCTATATACTTTTGTTTCCGTATATGAACCCAGGTTCTGAACCTCTCAATTTGCAACCCTCTAGCTAGAATGTTTCATTTTCTGCATATCTTCATGAGGTGCAATCGCTAGCAGCCAGCGCTATGACATGGTGTACTTCTGTGGGAGGCCAAGTTCCGAAGCACGATCTTGTTGGAAAGTTATCGAAGCTTGGTGCTGCCGGCAAACATCCCCAGAACGCTGAGCGTGATTTGCAACGGGCCATAAAGAAGTATGGCAAATGTGTTGGAGTTCGAATCAGCTCTGCAAGCGTGCGAATGTACGATCCAAGTACATCGGAGATCTACACCACTGCCCTACCAATCCTTGACCCTGTTTCATGGGCAACAGCTGTCTGGAAAGAAGGACAGGACGTATTTGAGTCAATTTTTCTGGGGAATGCTGGCAGGGAGGGGGCTAGACGATTCTGGCTGAATGCCAAAGAGAACTGCAGCTGGTTCAAAGATGACACAATTCCTCCCGAAGATTTCTCTGGGTTATTGCCACTAAACTTGTATGGCGACGATGTCCAGGCGTTCCGGAATTCCGAGCCAGGGGCAGTATCAATCGTTGGTTGGGGGTGTGACCTTTCATACGAGAACGATGCCATGCTTCAAACTTTCTTGACAGCAGTCTACTCAGAGTACTGCGCGTGCGGGCACACCTATAATGACATCCTTGAGCACTTGCTGCCTATGCTACAGCATATGGCAGACCCAGCTGCTGGGCATCCGTGGCAGGCAGCAGGCTTTCGCTTCATCTTTGCAGGCGTGCGTGGAGACCTCAAATGGCTGAATGTTGCTGGGCAGGCTTAGCTAAGGCTTGGGGATGTTGCTTAGCTTCGAATTATTCTGGGTGGTTACATTACATCAATTTCTTTCCAACATCTCGGGAATGTGGGGAATGTATTCCAGGTTCATTACATTTTACAACATATATTTACATAAAGATAAGCAAGTGTTCCTACATAGTTAGGAAGGGCTAGCCCCCATAATGTGAATTTATTGGATTTGTGCCGTTGAGATGACTTCCCCTACAGGGTGGTGGGGAAGGTGGGTTCACAAAATTATGGGTACATGTATTTTCGTGGCTCCCCTAGGATTATGTTTAGGACTTCGGGGTCGATACTGGGGTCACCCAATTTACACACAGCCATTTATTGAATATCAAGATTTCACAATTGCTGCCCCAAGGAAAAGTACAAAATCCACCATTACCAACGCATCTCGGATGAGTTCTGCAGCAGATGCAAGGCTAGCAAGAAAGCTGATGATATCAGATGGACCATGTTTGATTTTCGGCCTACCTCCTTGCACAGAACAGTGGGCAGGATCTCGAGTGAACAATACATGGACTCCAAGGCTCTGGAAGAACTTCCGCTGCCCATGCTTTTTGGCGTGGACATCTCTCGCTTTGTGCACGATACAGCGCATTCCCAACTGTTAGGAACCTCTAAGGTTCTCAACGGCAGTGTGCTCACCTATCTAGCAGAATCCGGCGAATTTTGCAACTTTCCAACTGGTATCTACGAATCCGCGCTTGGAACCACGTTGCGTGCGGCTTATGCTAGGTTCAAGGTTTGGCTTAGAGAGGAGCACCTTCAGGCCACACAGCCCCGATTCACCCCATCTCGTTTGAACCGCAAGCACAGGGGTATGTTCCCGTGTCTGGCAAGCAAAGCTATTAACGGGAAACGAGTGTCGTTCTGGCTGGCGAGCCGCTGCGTTGCTAGAGTCGAGCGTTTGGGTGGTGCTTGCACGGAGCTTGACAAGCTGGTTACTACAACCATCTGGTCCTATTGTGCCTTGCTTCGGCACTTTGATCAGTGTAGTGTAGTGATGACGCAAGCAGAGGCCCAGCTCATGCACCGAGATGGTATGCTACATCTACTGTCGTACGCCAATTTGCGCAAGCGAAGCGCAGCAACAAAAGGTAGAACACTGAACCGAACTTGCTGGTCAGTTTTACCAAAACACCATCATCTTCAGCATGCGCTCGATGATGCCCTCACCACCCTCATCAACCCAGGAACTTATCACTTGTTGGCCGCTGAGTCTTTCGTTGGGGCCATCGGCCGGATGAGTCGGCTTCTTGCTTGCACAAACCATCCGTTTATATGTTTCTTATGACTTTACAAGCATCATGCATCCTCAAAAGTCCCAATGTCATCATGCTAAGGACATGTCACAGATCCACTGTGGCGTTCAGAACGATCCAGCGGTATTTGACTGTCATGAGGCTGCGCCTGACTAAGCAAGCTGAGGCGCTGAGACATGCTGCGCAGCACGGTCCATAGCAGCAAAAGCAAGCTGAATCAGTTGTGTGCCGAGTGTAACTCCCATGCTTTGGAAGGCTCCAATGTGACACCGTTCTGTATACGGTCCCCCTTAAGTAAATAAAATATGATTGGGATATTATAATAGATCCCCAGAAAATGCATTTTTCATGTACTTATAAAGACTTAAGGGGGACTGTAATGACTGGAACCATCCATGTGTATCATCAAACATCCTAGCGCCCTGATGCTAAATGCTGCGACCTTGCCAGTGAAGCCCCACATGGGCCCTCGGACCCTTCATGACCCTTGGGGTCCCTCCAGGCCCTCTGGCTTTTCAGCATGTCGGATCTTGAAGGCTTCACCACCATTTGGAGCCTTAGGGTAAACCCTAAACTCTAAACCATAAGTGGTGGAGCCCTGGAATCTGGACCAAGTTGCGCGTGGCTTAGGGCTTCAGCCTCCTTCCACCCGTGCTGCAAGCCTACAGTCGATACCAGGACGCGCGCATGACCCTGAAAGCAACCTAAACGTAGGATTCTTGGTTAGGGCCTTTTGAAAATTATGATGCAAGGTCCCGCAGGATCTAGAGTATTGATCAAAAGAGACCCCCCCATAGCTCAAAATTGCATTTCTCAACAAACGGATCGGCCACACTTGCGGACACTTGGTTGTGGGATCTTCTGTCCAATCTGCGCTAAGTCCCGGGATTGTATCTGGGCAGTTATTATAAAAGTGCGGTCCTACTATGACTATATAGCTCCAAACTACTGAGATCCTTCCTCCAACAAAACTGGCATAATAAAGACTACTACAGGGTCCAATTCTCTCCTTTCCTACTGCTCAGCCCTGGTCTCTGCTGTCCATGTCATCCACGTCAAACCCCAACTCGCTTGCAAGGGCTCGTCTGGGCCCGGGGGGGGGGGGGGGGGGGGNNAAGTGGAAAATGAAATGGACACCGGGTTGCCAAATGATCTTTGTGCACGTCCTGCTGTTTGAGTTCTTCAGTATTTTTCCCCCGCGCGACACTGCGAGAGAGAAATCTATAACATCTCTAGCCTTGTAACCTATGTTCTCAAGTCATACGGATGGTGCTCGAGGCTACTGATCTCTTCCGCAATCTCTCTGACCAAAGTCCAGTAGACTCGCTTTACATTAACTTGGATCTAGGGTTTCGGGTTTTCCTTTGCGGGCATCATAGGGATATGTTGAATCGTACTAGCATTCTGGGTGTCCACATCAAGGAGTCTATAGGAGATATTTTCAGAAACATCCAGGTATGGATTCTTTTGAGAATTGCTGAAATTGCTGTAAAGAGAAGTCGACGCCTCGACGGGAGACTCCGTGGGCAGCAAGTGTCGAGCAGCCACCCGCGGCGTTCTGATTATTTGCTTTTTACTCCCTGGTTCTTGGTAGGGAATAAGGGAATGTTTGTTCTATATGGGTATTATATAGGGATTATATAGAACCGGCCAGTAAGTTTCTGGTTAGCGTCTGCAGTTTCAGGTTTGAGGTATCGAGGTTCCTGTCGCACTTCCAGCCTCATCCCAGAGAGCAAAGCAGTACACCATGGTAGGGTCTAGGGTGTAGGGTGTGGGGCTAATAGGGATCACCAAGAATGATTGCAAGCATTACTCGCAAACCTAATGTGGCATGGGCAGTTGGTTCTGGAAGACAGTCCAAGCAAGGTGATATTTCAAATATCTCTAAGGGTGGAGGTACCCTTCTGCCCTGAACCCTGTGAACATGCCCGATTTAGGTTTTCGGGCTTCCCATCGGGTAGCTTGTCAAACAAGGGCCCGTCGGGGACCGCAGGGAGATACGGGGATTGTAAAGGGGCCGGAATGCGGAATGCAAAACGGAAAATTTCAGAACCCCCGATTTTGCCTTCTGAGAGCTTGAGATTCAGGGATGTGTTGTGATGTCAGGAGCCTCACAGACTGTGGGAGCCCTCGCAGAAAAATGCTTTTCTATACACCCCTCAAGCTTGCACACATGATAGGTTCCTCAAGGACTCCTGCACTTTAGAGACTCGTCCATGTAAAGCCATCCTTGCAGTCTTCATCTGGGGCCATCCATCGGGCCGCCCCTAATGAGATCCACCAGCAAGATCCTCATTGTATAGTTATCCTTAAGTAGATAGAGTACGGGGTACATGGGGATCTTATTATAATGTACCCAAAGCCATATTCTACCTACTTGGGAGGACGATAGGTCCAGGTATCCTCAATCTGGAGAGGCTACTGGTTGGAAACTCCCGTGTGCCCACGAGCGGCTGAAGGCGATCCGTAAGCAATGGACACGGCCGTGTTCGTTGGCTCCAGGGCGCCTCTTGCATTGAAGTGAGAGTCTTGCTGGTTGAACCATACAAGCTTACAATCCTCTTCCCCTAAGGGTCCAAGGACCCAAATCATAGGATTTTCAGGGCCCAAATACAATTAATATTGTACTATTTGGGCCCTAAAAATCCTATGAGTTGGGTCCTTGGAGCCCCAGGGTTCTAAACTACTACAACCAGAAAGTGAATGTAACCTCAGGCTATACTGGAGGCTAGAGGCTGCCTCTCAAGTGGCCCAGAAGTGCAAAGACCTGTGGCTTAGCATATCTGATTCTAGTGGTTTTTAGGGTTTAGGGTTTTAGGGCTTTGGGGTTTAGGGTTTAAGGGTTTAGGTTTTGGGGTTTAGGGCTTAGGATTCAACTCTTCACCTGCCTTTTTTTCGGGGGATAATTCTGCTGGCAAGGCGCCTAAACAGACCCTCTACTAGAGGTGCCGGTGGGTGTCCATGATAGCCAACCCCAACGTCATAGGAACGAATCCCAACGGCAAACATAGCATAAGTGTGCATGTTGATTTACCCAGACAACTAACGCCAGTGCTGAACCTTATGTCCTGAAACTTGGGCCGCAAGCCAAACCAGAGCCTCCACGGTATTCGGGCGCGCCGCTGGGAGACCCACGAATCGCCGACGCTTCCTGAAAGTGTCAGGGTTTAGGGAAAAGGGATTAGGTCCAGAAGTTGACCTCTCAATCGAACGGAATTTCTCTGAAATCCTGTGGGAAAATCATGTCTTCCGTACGGGGGAGGCCTTGATTGTCAGGCAAAGGATTTACTGCAACATCATCGCGATGGCTGATGAGTCGGGAAACGTCAGTTGGATTTCCATGTCTTGCGCCAGCCATGGAGCTACTTAGTCCAGAGTGCAGGTGCTCGGGGTTAGAGTCGCGGGAGTCCCAAGAACTGAAGGCCTCTCTGAGAACCCTAGGCTAACTGAACCTTGAACTTGCCAACTGCAAGGCTGCGGACACTTTGCTGGCAAACTGGGTACTTTCTGCGGCGCATTTTGTCACCCTTAAACGTCATCTCTCTAGGTCCCAAGAAGAAACAAGCTACATGCCTTTGTGCCTTTTTCCATTCCTCAGAAAAGGCAAGATCCAGCACACCAGAGCGCCTTCCAGGAACTAGTCCAAAATGCCTGAAGCCTCTAAGACCTAAACTTCCATGGACCACAGAGACGCCTCACAAAAACATGCCAAAACCCACCTCGGGATCCTGGGCACTTCGTGGGAAACATGTAGGACAACCTTCTTGAAGCCCAAAATCTGAGCTTGGAACTATGTGCTCCTGCTATGGTCCCTTAGTCCTGAGGTCCTTAGATACCCTATGGAGCCCTACAAATACAATTCAGGGCCCATGTAAGCTTTTCTAAACTCCTAGTATCCCCCTTAATAGCCCCTATAGTAGTCCCCTATATAATCCCCCTATATACCCCCCTTTAATGAGTTTTTCCTATGGCCCATATAGCTCGCACCCAGCCCTGAACTCTGACTGCACGGACGATCCTGCCCAATAACTGTGAGAAGTAAGGGTTTCCCAAAACTAAGGGTTTCTTTTTGGGGGTCCACATTTGGGCTCCCCCTACTTAGGGAAACTACCAAATACATGCTCCTGATGTGGGAGCCTTCCGTCCTCATCACCACTCGGCCCCGCTGAGGCTCTAGGCTGTTCAAACAACATAAATACAACCCTCTAACCCCCCGTGCGAACAAGCGTCTCATGGGTCTTTGGCCGTGGCATGTTGAACGCATGATGTCCATGTATGGATCACGACTTTGAGGGTTTAGCGTCTTGAGGTTAGAAGGCTAACTTATTGGGTTTTGGGGTTCGTAAGGTTGGGGTTTTGGGTTCAGGGCGAGGGGAGAGCTTGAAGGTCTACTGCGTTGGCAGTCTAGTCTGCGGCAAAGGCATGTTGAGGTTTGTCTCTGGGCGTCACGGGCTTGTTTGCTCTTGGCTACTAACTGCGTTGTCCTGTTTTGCCAAGAGCCCTACTTGTGTACTGTGGCTTCTTTTGCTGTGAAGGCAGACTTCCGGGGAGTCATGGAATTAGGGTTTGGGGTTTAGGGTTCTGTATTCTTGGGATCAAGGGCTGTTGAGACTTAAAGGTGGAGGGATACTGGTCAATGTCTGCACTAGTCTAGTTAACGTAACCCAAAGGGTCCATGTAGCTATGTGTGAAATACCTGGGCCTTCAAGTATAGTACCCCTGAAGTAGATAGAATATGGGGCATATGGGGATCTTATAAAATTATACCCAAAGCCATATTCTATCTACTTAAGGGGGACTGCAGGTAGATGGGAACCTCTTCGGACCCTAAGTATATATCTACATGGAGCCTTTGGGTAAGGGAGTTTCGACCATGTTCATGAGCACGTTAGTCCGTATCTGCCCCGCACGCATCTTGTAGCACCGTGCCTATGGAGAACACGAAGCATAGTGGTAGTGCTACTGTTGAGTACTACTGTTGATGGAGGAAATCTTCTACCACCTGGAGTCCCTAAAATCCTTGGAATGACAATAGTTTAGGGCCCTAAATGGCGCAAAATTGCATCCATCCACAATACCTTTGGTAGTGCTACCACTCCAGTCTTCTCTTACCAGTGGAACGAGACGAGACATGCTATTGCGGCTATCTGTGCAACTATTGCCATCATTGTCCTCAGTTCCTGCAACGCTTACTGCAATTGCTGTTGACATGCTGTCTTACTTGCCTGCTCATGAGTCTTCAATGCAACTCAAACTGCTCGCAATTTCTCTTGCTAGCCCAATCTTCTACTTGAGTGCCGTCACGATTTTAGACAGCCTGAGCAACTTGCACTGACATTTGTTTTGACAATCCTTGCAGCCTTTTCCCAAATGCCTTGCTGACTTGTGAAGTCCATGGGGCTGTGGGAGCGGAACTACGGGCTCAATTTGAAAGGTCCACGTCTCCCACGGAACATTCAGCATGACGATCCGAATTCAATCAATCAACGAACGATTGCAGTGAAGAGGGGGTCGATTAGCATAGGGGAAGGCCCTGAATAGGGAATGAGGGAATATAGGGTATAATCTAGGGATTTTATAGGGATCATGGAGAATCAAATGTAAACTACTATTTCGGGTGTGGTTTCTGTATCCCCTAAACCCTAAACCCCCTAACCTCATCCTGCTGTCAGCACTTTGGCTGTAGGTCTCGGCTGCGCTAAGGCTGCCAAGAGCGGGGTAGCTTGAATACTGCCCCCACCCTGTAACAGTCTATATTCTACGGGTTACCCTAAGGGTCCAAGTACCCAATAGTTAGGTACGTGGGATTTGGGTAATAGTAATTATAATACAGGTTTTGGGTAAGTATATTAGTATTAGGCACTTGGAACTTCAGGTTAAATCTAACTATAAATATTACCGAGTGGGGGGAGCACCCAAGGGGTAGCACACCCGGCGATCAAAGCTGTCATGATAACAAAAGGCCGCGTTCCCCATGCAATGGATGCTAGATACTAGGATTCAACCAAAACTCCAGGTGACTACTGTCATTTTTAAACAGTACCGTTCCTACATGCTCGCCTCGCAGTCGAAAATCTGGCAGGTAGGTTTGGCAGCTACTTTGCAAAGGATAAATGGGGGATTCCAAAAACAGGGTCCAGCCTTTATGACATGCATCTCATTAATCAGACCCCCGTAAAAAGGGACCCATAATTTTTGGAAACTCCAATCTAGAAGCCATGATTGTCACGGCGTGGGTATATCCTCAGTGCCACCCGCCTGCGCTGTCTGATCTGTCACAGTGGTCACGTTAGCGTCCTCGCAGCCATGTGAGGGTTCTCAAAACAGGGGGCCCTTGGGATCCAAGGGATCTACGAGGATTATAGCCCTCCCAATAATCCCCTAGTTTCCTCAATGTAGTAATGGGGGTCATTTTAGGGGGTTCCACTTTTGGGATCCTTTAGGAGGCCTGGGAGAGGGTGTTTCGCAAAGTCTTGAGAAACCTGCATGGGCATGTGGGGTCGTCTGATTTGATATTAGGAAGTACGGTGGGGTCTTGAGAGGCTGTGTCGCATGCCATGTCACATTCGTACAGGAAGCTCTGCCAACAAGGGGGTTTTTTGAGCAATACCATGTGAGCTGTGAGTATAGCTTAAGTGGGCATGTGCCAGATGATGTTGGGTCCGTACACAGACCCCAACAAAGGAGTTTTGCAAGAAAACTCGAAACCCACAACTCTAAGCCCTAAATTGCATACTTAACCTAAAACCATGAGCTCTAAAGCGGAAACACCAACAATCTGAGTGCTAGGCCCCATAAACCCTAAGCCCAGTGTTCACACTCCCCGACATGCCTAAGGAGGCATAGGTGTACTTACAAATAAAGCCATGGTGACAGCCCTATCTTAAATCCGAGATTCCTTTTCCAATCCTACCATAAATTCCCAAAAGCCCTAAAAACTATACACCCTAAACCCTTCAACGCTAAACCCTATAAACCCATAAGCCCTAAACCCTGAAACCCTAAAGCATCACGTAGCTGAGCCTGTCCTGCTCGTTGCTGGTTGGGATGTTGGCCTCTGGGGGGTCCTGACTCGGCTTCAGGAAAACTCTAGGGATTGAGGCTGGGGACCTTGTACCAAAAGGGTTACCCTAAGGGCCCAAGTACCTACAAAGCAAATACTTACCCAAAAATACCCAAAACCCAAGTACCTAATTATTGGGTACTTGGACCCTCTGGGTTAGTGTTGGGTGGTTAAACTTCAGACGTAGGGTCGAGCATCCTGCTTGTAGGGTGCAGAGTCGGGGCTAGGATCAGCACCGGCACCAGTATTACAACCTAAAAGGCGCAACTACACAAAAGGACAGGGCTTCAAGCGAATTTCCCGAACTCTCCCCAACTCTCCTTCTGCTCCTTCTGCTCCTTCTGCTCCTTCCGCTCTTTCGCCTCCTTTCGATCCTTCGGCTCTTTGGGCTCCCTTGGCTCCTTTGGCTCCAGCACTTCAAAAGGGCGCTGGGCTTGCATCAGGGGCTCGTAGCCCAAGGGCTGCTCCAAGTAGGCTTGCACATTCAAAGGCCTCAGCTTTAAAACAGCACTGTTCTGGCGGCATATAGGGAATGAGGACCTAGGATATGGGGACTATAACAAGGTATTCTATAGGGACCCAGCATTTCCTACCTACCACTAATGGATTTATGCTTCAGAGAGCCTGACTTACATTAACCGGCACAGCTTCTGTGGCTACGCGCTTGGAGGGTTCAGAAGAATTTCGCCGATGCGGTTCCGGCTGCTCCGCGCTGCTGCAAGACTCCACAGCTACGACATCTACATGTTTTTGTTTGGGGATTGCCGGGTGAATCGTCCCTAAACCCTAAACCTTAGACTCAGTGGCCATGGCAGGCCCGCCAACTAATCATTATGACTTGTCTTCTGCTGTCTTTTGGGAAGGCATCGCAGAAACACTTAGCATATCGTCAGGTCCAGTACTGAAAGTTTGCTCAGATTGGCTGCGCTTCCCAAGCTGTTGGTTGTTTGTTCTATTGCCACTTTGTTTCTTCGATCTGTCCACTACAGCTCCGGTCATATCCGCTGTATGTTAAACGGGGCCAGTTTTCCCAATTGGACACCCAATATCTGGTAGTTTCCCTAAATAGGAGACCCAAATACAGATGCCAAAATACTATAGTCCTCTTTACCGGGACCCCCAAAACGGTACCTCTAATTTTGGGAAACTTCCATATACACGCACCAATACCCCACAAGGCCCCCATATACACTCACAAGAAAACCCGAGAAAACGAGCACTTCTGATAATTCCTTGAATTCATACTATATCATGAGGATTAGAAACCGTTCCTGAGGAAATAGGAGACTAGGTCCCCCTAAGCTCTGAGCCCTAAACTTCAATGTTGAGGCTAGAGGCTGCGTGGGGCTGTTGAAAGGATCCTCCAAGGTGTGGCCAATCTCCTGAAGAAATTTTCAAGGTTTGGGTTTTCGGGTTTAAGGTTTTTTGGGAAGTTTAGGGTTTAGGGTTCAAGGTTTTTTAGGGT
>CAJNIZ010016624.1:18070-29857 GCA_905231905.1 Symbiodinium pilosum
CACGGGCGGGTATACACCGCGCACCGTGTAGTTGTGGGCCTCGCCCGATCCGTCAAGTTAGAACTTCATTGAGAGAACAAGACTTTGACTGCTACTTTGGGCGGGCAGCTGCAAGTGGGTTATCCTACAGATTGGCTGGTGAAATCCCTACACGGTTGCAGAATCCTGTCATGGGTGGCATGGGTTCCCAAGCGCAGCTTTTTCAATACCCTTCACATGCAAAGTTGAACCCCCTAAACTAGAACAACAAACCGAGGGGGCGTTGCCTCCGCGCACTGTTCCCTTACGGTGTATGGGATTTAGGGCAATTCCTGCCTAACCTTAAACTGCTCACAAGCACCGGCTGCCTGAGGGCAACACTGGAACCGTGACAATCTGGGCCATCTCCTCAATACCTGGGCGTTTGCCCAAAGTACCACTCCAGGCACCGAACTAGCAAATACTGCAAGGGCCAAACGTAGGGAACTGCATGATGCAATCTCAGTGAAACGTACCACCTGGAGACTGCCAAACTTTGCGCAGTTCAAGTGCTGTGGTTGCAGCTCAGGGTTTTTTGCTCACCCTGAACACTGATGTACGGACGGAACTAGAATTTTGGACGACCTGACATGCCATGAGGAGCAAGCAGCGGCCATGCCGACAAGTATGAGATAAGGATGGTTCCATCTTTGCTAAGTTATGCTTGGAGCTAGCAGCTAGCATGTGTCTTGCCTGTGTGGGCACACTATTTGTCGAAAACAAGCAAAACACATTGTCTTCCATATCACATCTGTGTTGCTTGCAAGCGCCCCGGTGATGTGGCCCTGCATTCGATCCTGCATTGCTGAACAGGGATCTGGAGTACACACCAGAAAAGAATTCATATACCAAGACCCTACTCCTTCCCTCTAATATCCCCTGAACACTCGCAATTAGGGACTATGTACCCCTATCTAAGGGTACAAGGAGGCTGCTGGCGTTGTGGGTTTTCGTTCTACTGGGCGAAAGGAAAATGATAGACTCTGGGAGGAATGCTGAACTGATGGGGCGCAAAATGCTTCTGCCATGTTTTAGATTTCGTGGATGGGTCAGGCGGTGGGTCTGATGAAAATCCCTAAGGCTCCATGTAGGTATATATGGTATATACTTAGGGCCCAAAGAGGTTCCCATATACCTATCCTAAGGCCCGAGTATATACCATATAGCTACATGGGTCCTTTGGGGCGAGGTTTATGATGAAAGTCTCTTGCGTTCCACGGCATCTTCAAATCAAGTGATAGATCCGATGGTCGCCGGACCTAGCACTAGGCACCCTACAGACGCATGTGAGCTATAGTCCAAACTCCTTGTATGCCCCTTAAGAAGCCCTAAAGTAGTCCCCGATAGAACCCCCTTTAAGGAGTTTCGATTAAGGCTCATGTAATTATGACGTGGGTATAGTCGTTGAGACCAAGAACTTCAAGCGGTGTATCGCCACAAGCGGAAATTTGCAGTTGAAAAGCTGAATGTGCGGTAATTCCACATACTCTGGTCCAAATCCGAAGAAATATCTTGGAGTCATGGCAGGGAACCATCAGAAACCCTGTCCGCGTCCGTCGTGAAAAGACCTAGACCCCCAACACGACCCCCAACCCCAAACAACCTAAAAGGCAAATCCCAAGGGTACTGTAGGGCATGAATCACAAGCAATGTCGCTTTGAGGTCTATCTCAAGTACTCTATGCTACCCTCTCATAGTAGGAGACTTGCAGAGGTAAGCTAATATAGAGACTCCGAGATGAGGCATGAAGCATGTTCAACCCCTAAGGGTCCAAGTGCTCAATAATCATATACTTGCCCAAAACCTATACAGGATTACTACTATCATTGATATTATCATTGTCATTATTGCTCATGTTACTATTTTTTACAACTATTCCCGAAAACCCAGGTACCTAATTATTGGGTACGTGGACCCTTTGGGAACACGGAACATCAGAGAAAGGGACTTTTGGGAGTCACGTGGTCGCGAAGTGTCAGCCCACACGATGCGCAGTGAAAATGCTGGGTCGTGCCCAGACCACGCCAACACAAGGGCAGCTGCTTAGGTGCTTCAAGCAAAGTATTTCTATGATGTTCCCGAGGCCCAAACATAGTGGGCATGATCCTGCCACTGCCTGCAGATGGCTGACCCACCAAAAGCTTCATTGAAACGACGCGACAGGTAAGCGGCCCACCTGGCGCGGAAAGCAACTCTTCCCATTGCTTCCGGGAACGCGGAATGCTTCGTGTCAGAACAATTCAATATTCCAAAGCCGAAGAAAAACAACTGTACAGAAACGCTCTGATTCAGAGCTAATACATATCAAGCTTTCTTTCAGGGCGAAAACCCGCATGCAGGGAAGACTATCTTTTGCAGTGGTTGCAGGGATAGCTTGCTCGCAATGGGCGTTGCCTACACGAGCAGAACGCCTGCACATTGTCTCAAAGACCTGCGGCTTTTTGCAGCAGGCGCACCACTCAAGTGTTCTCAGAACGAAGCAGACCTCCCTTCATGTTACTGAGATGTGGCATATAGAGCATTCTCAACATTGCATTCGAAATACAGAAAGCTAGGAGGCAGCAACGAGCTCCTTGGAGCCACATGGTGGCAATGTGTCAGCGTGTCAGCCCATACGATGCACAGTGAAATGCTGAGTCGTGCCCAGACCACGCCAACACAAGGGCAGCTGCTTAGGTGCTTCAAGCAATGCTAAGTTGAGGTACTTCTATGATGTGCCCGAGACCCAAGCATGGTGGGCACGATCCTGCCACTGCCTGCAGAAGGCTGACACACCAAAAGCTTCATTGAAACGACACGACAGGGAAGCGGCCCACCTGTCGCGGAAAACAACTCTTCCCATTGTTTCCGGGAACGCGGGATGCTTCATGTCAGAACAATTCAATATTCCAAAGCTGCTACAAACTGTACAGAGACGCCATGGTTCTGAGCTGTGAAACTTGTAACCATCAAGCTTGCTTTCAGGGCGAAAGCCCGGATGTAGGGAAGATTGTTTTGTAGCCGCATGGCGAGGATGTGTCAGTCCATACGATACGATATGAAATCGAAACGCCCAGGGACTGACAAGCTTTTGCATGCTTGCGCAACATCCTAGAAAAGGCCACGCGGAAAACAGAGCTCCTTGCCTCTGGGACTGCAGGACGTGTCATGAAACAGCAATGCAACATTAAAACAACTTGCGCGCCATAGAAGCGGTAGAGCCAGTAAGGACAGTTTTGGCGGATGCAACCGCCAACGCCAGGATCACAGCGTAAACCCTGATGCTCGTAAATCTACTGGGTTGTTGTTCTGATTCGTTTCGAAATTTGAAGTTGCATGAATCTTATAAGGCAAACATATAGCTTAGATCCACACTACAGGCAAAATGAACCCAGTCAGGCTCACTGGCATCTCCTGGTATTGGTTGCAGCAGGCTGACCAGCTTGGCATGCACACATGTATGCAATGCAGCCTTCGTGAGGCCACTGCTTCATTTAAGGATCACTTTCTGCTGCTCCCTAATAACCAACCCGTGCATAAGCAGTAATACTCACGAAGCAACAGACGAGCTGTGAAACTCTGATGCTCTGTATCCCCATTGATAGTGGGGTAGGCGGTGCGCTCTGCAGATCCCATGCTTGCGCAGGAGGTCACCTAGGGATAATGGAAAGGAAAGTGGAAAGTGATGTAGCATATAGGGGTTACATAGGGATAATGGCAGGGGGGTTAGGCCATATGAAATACTGCCAAATTTCTCAACTCCTCTACAAATGAATGACACCTCCAGCCCTCAGGAAAGCTAATTCCATGCACTCTTGCTTCTCATGCTGGCGAAGCCTCAGTTGCTTCAGGAGCTGCATGGCAACACCCGGCGAGCGATGAGGAAAGGTCAGCACCTTGGCATCTGATGGGGTTGCTGGTAAGGAAAATAAATTAAGTTACCACGCTGTAGGTCTATAGTGACATGATGAGGTTTCTTTTCTCTGGTAACTTAACTTGAGGTCTTCAAAAGCAACTCAGACTAAGTGCTTGCCTTAAGGTTGCTGTTCGCGTCTGGCGCAAATGTGCTGTGGTTCTATGAGCACTATGGTTGTGAAGACGGTGACCGCATTTATGGTGGTGTTGCTTTGCTGCCGTTCGCAATGAGAACTGACAATGCTAGTAACGGCAATTACAATTACAACCTGAAACGCACCGCAGTGACAGTCATAAGAATGCAGTGTTGAAGTTACACCTTTCCATGCAATTGTGTGTTACATGAAACACGTTGAAGCTCTTATTTCTGCCATAACTAGCTGGACTCCCATCGTACAGTGGAAGTACAACTTTAGCAGCATGAGTGCGGACATATAGACCCCCTTAAGTAGATAGAATATGGCTTTGGGGAAATTAGAACAAGATCCCCATATACCCCATATCTATTTACTTCAGGGGGAGTATACCACGCCGGCAAGCCTTTGCTGTTGAAGTCATACAGTATGACAGTGTGACTCCTTCAAGTGATCGTGCTTGCAGTTCCTGCAACGGCAGTATTACACAATCGCGTTTGTTACCTGCTGTTCTGGGAATGCTCCTGAAGCTTGCTCATAAGTGCCCTCCTCATCATAACTACCTATGCTAGAGTCTAGAGGAAGCACAACCATCAAAGGAAGTCCGGTAAGTTTTCATCCTTGCAGGGATTGTAGTAATCTGTGCCCCTCTTTCACGACTCCAAAGCTTGCAGGTTGTATGACTCGAACGAGGAGCCAGCGCCAACAAGGAAAGTCGAGAAAGCTCCCGGCTGAGCCGCGGCGAATCGTTGCAGTTTATGTTGAGATGCGTATGCTGTGGTTCTGCGCAACGCTCATTCTCCAGGTACTGCAGTAGCTCCTTCGCTTCCGAAAGCAGCTGATGCTTCACCACTCGACCGTAAATGTGATGAAGCAAGAGATCCATGAGGGTTGCCCGTGGCATCTTCTGAAGCATGCTGCGACGGTGTTTCGACAGCTTCCAAGGTGCCCGATGATGCTGCTCGTGGCAGTAGGCGCAGTTGGCACCAGCAAGGCATGAACCAAACCGATGCATGTGCACGCAAGGCCGGCGGCAGAGTTCGGGGTGCCCATAGCTTCCTGGAAGCACCTCGTCTGGAGGCAGTAGAAGATGATTAGCCAGCTCCAGGATCGGCTTGCTCCCAAGCTCCGAAGCCATGACCAAAGCACGATGCGCTACGATTCTTCGCCTTGAGCCCCTGAGACCTGCAGTCTTAAATTCCAAGCCTTCATCTCCGGTGCCCTCGGACCAACACCCACAGGATCGGGTACCCCATTGCATGTCTCTGTAAATACACACACAAATGCGCGATTAATTCCTAGCTTTGCGTATACCGACGGGAGTCCATGACTTTTGGATTTTATACGGCTTACGCCATTAGCAGGCGATAGATACGATGTAGAGCCTGAGGACTGTAGATGAGCCAAACACATGAACAACCTGAATCCAACAGCTCCGATACGCTCAAACCTGAGGATGTAAAAGCCTAGCAAAATCATGGACTGTATCACGCTCTATGCAGTGGTGGTCAAGGACTGCAGGGGCTCCGATTGTCAGCAAAGGGGATTCCAAAGTGATGGGTCTATATGTGGGAAAACCTGCCACATGCTGACACATGGAGTGAAAAGTTATGACAGCCCGCGGGCCCGTGAAAGTGTCGAAAATCATGCTAATTCCAAGTTCTCAACGCTTTGCACGACCCGAGTTTCCGTTTCATGTTCTAACGGAAAAGATTCTCCGTTATATCATAGCTCAGACCCAGCCAACAGTTCTAAAAGCCATGAGTCAGCGAATCTTTGCGGTTGAGGGTTTACAAAAGCACTATTGCTGTTCCCTTTACCATTACTAGTGCTAGTTCTCAATTACAATGATACTAGCTACTAGTAAGGTTACATGACTTTAGCATTAAATCCCTTCAGTATACGTACTTACGATCATAAATTATCATAATTACGCATCATTACTGTGCTTTTTGGTCTAGTCCAGAGTGTTTGAGCCCGCAGAAGAACAGCCTTAACATTCAGCCCCCGAAACGGGGCACAAATTTGGTCGCCAGGATGGGAACACAAAGCTCGCACCAAAAGATGATCTTGAACGCTTCGGCGCAACACTGGACAGTTGAGCTCCCATCTCGATTTCAGTACAACCATGCTCTAAGAGTGGCGATGCGAAATCTTATGGAATTCACAAGACTCAGCATTCCGTATGCAATCCTGACCAAACCTCCCTCATGCGGCTTTCTGAAATCAGGGCCCAACAATCCTCCCAGGATCAAGAGCGCGTGCACAAAAAAAAACAAGCGCAGATGTACAAAGACCACTGGCAAGAAAAAGGAACCCTGCACTTCACGGATGGCCTCGGTGTACAGTGCCGCGGCCGCATCATTTTTAGCCAGGCACCTTATTCATGATTATTCGGGCTTGAGCCTTTCAAACCCTAAACCCTAAACCTTAAACCCTAAACCCTAAACCCTAAGTCCAAGGACGCATCCTGAAACCCAAGCCTCGATATCAAAGCACATTAAAGGAGACCCAGGATGAAACAGGGTTTCGGGTTTAGGGTTTAAGGTTCAGGATTTAGGGTTTAAGGTTTAGGGTTGAGGGTTAGGATTTCTGTCCATCCACCCTCAACACTAAACCCTAAATCCTGAACCCTTAGACCCTGAACCGCTGGACAGGTGCTTGTAGACCCCCTCGCCGAAGGTCACCAAGATCTCCCTGGGGTCCCGCTCCTAAGTTTGAGGTTTAGGGATTTAGGGGTTTAGGGTTAGGGTTTAGGGATTTCAGGTTCAGATGGGTAGCGTTTTTTTGGTGGTTAAACCCAGTTAGATTATATTCCTTATATAAAAAGCTATACCCAAAAAGGAGGATGTAATCTTACTCTTTATTGGTTACCATAGTATCCCCAAATAAAATACTACTCAGATGGTGGTTTAGGGAGTTTGGCACCTAGAGCTTTCAAGGTTCAGGGTTTGGAGCTGCAAAGAACCCAAGACCCGGAACTATGCAAACCACATACTATTTAGCAACACTTACAAAACGTGCCGTAAGACTTACCTCTAGAAGAAGCACCAGCTCTCTGCCATAGATGCGCCATCTGAAAGATAGTCACTCCTCTTACCATGGTTGCAACTTTTCTGATGAAGTGGAATTTCTTATTGTCATGCCCTCTCAACATAACCAATAACGTAACCCTCACCCTGCTGTTAGGACACATTCTCACTCGCCTACACAATACTGCATACTGTACTCCTTACGCCAACATTCGGTGAAGGAAATCCCAATTCTCCAGAAGCCCGCAACCCCACATAATCTTTCCCAAAGGGTCAAAAGGTTTAGGGTTTGAAAGGACCCCAAAACAACTCACATGATAGCATGTGGGACCTGAGTGGGGCCCTCTACATTGGTCTACACTCGTTCAAAACTCACATAAATACGATACTGCACACCAGGATCCAACTCACTGAGCATGGCCCAGGATTTTCCTCGCGCTCCTACACCGCCGCCCAGGAAGGTGCCCAGATAGGCCGGGAAGGTCGCCAACTGACCTGGGAGTAAGGGCTTAGGGCTCTAGGTAAAATAATGGCCCAAAACCTCCTAAAAACAGCCCAATGGACCATTATCTTGCATACTTTAGGGGTTGAGGTATGTCTTGCTTAACTACAATGTTCAGGGTAACCCTGAAGCCCTATATAATCCCTACAAAACCTTATAATATGGTAGTTTCCATTCTCTTTTCCGTATAGGGTTCAGGGACAAGGCAGAATCATGATTGATCTAAGCACATGTTGTCCCAGGGATTAGAGGAAAGCTTAACGCTGGGTCGAAGGACAAGTTCCGCTTACAGGACCGGAATTGGAGAAGGGCCCTAAACCCTAAATCCTAAACCCTAAATGATCCTAAAGGGTTTAGGGTTTAGGGCTTCGGGCTGTTCTAGGTTGAGCGGCGCCTGGGGTTTATAGCAGGGGCAAGTTGTAAAGCCTGCAACCCTTTCTGTTTTGCCTCTGGCTTCAAGTTGCTAGCTACTGTAAAGCCTTAGGGCTTGGGGTTCAGGGGTTCTGGGGTTCAGGGGGTTTAGGGTTATATTGCGATCTCCAGTGTTAGCATACGCTTGCGTACAAATATCACAAACCCTGAACCCACCAAGATCAAGTTCGACTCCTGACATATCTGGGTTACTCTGATGTATGGGGGCTCCGGGCGTCGGATGCTGAAGGTAGAGATGAACCACACAAAATATGTGATATTTGGGATTGGACACTGCGAAGTGGAACTACACCAGGATATGTACCAGTCACATATAAAGCGAAACTGAAAACGTATCCTTGCAGTAGGTGAGTGGCCGTCCATCCATTCCTTACGGCTTCGATGCACCTAGAAAACGGAGCTCTTAAACGCCAGGTTCATTTACGGCTCTTACACGTACCAAAAACAGGTTATTTGCGAGCAACAAACATATCTTGCTTTCTGAACACAATGAAGGTCAAACTGACCCGGCTCTGAGACACCCACTCCCTCAAACCAAAAGCTCCATAAAGACATGGGGTCATAACTTCACTCCTTTTATCCGCCTTATAATCCTAATGTTGTACCCCCCTATATAATATAATCCCTAGGCCCTAGGTGCACCCTCATTTGGAGATAGCCCCCATGTTAGGAACTTTGGAAGATAAGGCTCCAAATCTTCCTCTGTCATCCAGAGGCGTGCTAAGCGCCGCAGTTGCTGCAGGTGAGCTTTGGTCTCACGGACACACCGATACCCAGCACACCATCGTTCATAGGCCGCAGTGGTCCTTCCCAGACCCCTGGGAGGATCTGGGGTCTAGGGTTATAGACCCACGAAAACCCCTATATATCCTCATATAATTTCCCATATGGTTCTAGGGGATCTATTTTTCAGATCCCTTTGGGGGTCTGGGTTCACCGACCATTAGCTCACGGGCACATTGTTGATGGTTGAAAAGAGGTCTTCCAAAAAGCTTTAAACCCTTTCTCCGTGGTCTCCGCATAGCCCAAAGTAGATCCTAGTTCTGGGCTTACCCTGATCAGCAATTCTGGACTTCAAAGCCTAAAGCAAGCGCGAATTCTGACTCCGTAGACCCCAAGATGGTAACCCAACTTCACAGACTTACCACCCTTTATACAGTTTTGGCCAGCAGTCCGGAAAACCAACAACAAGCCCAAAGCGGTTGAGCAGGCGCTCAGCAATGCAACCGGCGGCGGCCGTACCAGGTTGGTGAAGTAGTTGAGAATGAAGACGCTCACAGCAAAGATCACATTAAAAATGAGGTGAGATTTCACCCGCTTCAGAATGATAGACATGGGGAAGTTCTGCAAGTGCTCGAACCAATCCTCCGACGAGTAGCGCTCCGCCACTCCGAGGGTGCCGTCGCCTTAGCTACTGTCTGGTGCTTAAAGCTGGCAAAGTTGGGGAGTGATTCCCTTGAATAATCTAGGGTTTAGGGGTTTGGACTTTGGGGTTTAGAGGCTCTGAATCCCACGGATGGTACTCTCCTCTCCCTCTCAACCCTGAGCAAGAGGAAGGCCCCGAGGGCAGTTCTTGTTACGGTGTCTCGGCCAATTGCTGCACAGGGGGTCAAAGTGTCCTTGCCTTACTTGAAGCTGTCCTCAAATACGACTCTCAACCCCATTACCCCTAGACCCTCAACTCTACGGCCTCTATACATCTTTACACCTCCCTTTGCAGCGCCCCTTCTCTACCTAAACCCCAAAGTCGGTAAACAAATTGCCCAGAACCTCTGAAAACAGCCCAAATGACCGTTATTCTGCCTACGTTAGGGGTTCGGGTAATAGCAGTCCTGGTAACTCTCTGGGACGGCCACGCTTCTTCGGGAGACGCTCCGCTTGAAGAGGCGGCCAGCCACTAGGGCCGGAAAGGCCCAATATCTCCATTCTTCCTGGGCCGGTTGTATATACTCCAGTAATGGAGAATCAAATGGAAAAGTGGAAACTGAAATGGAAACTGCTCTATATATATATATGTGGAGTTATATAAGAATTATATGAGCTATAGTCAAAGATCTTTCCAGGGGGGTTATTTAGGGGACTACTATAGGGGTTACTAAGAGGGATACATGGCTTTTGCGCAGGCCCTTTCAGGGGTATGTCGGGCTATGTAGGATTATCTAGGGTGCAAGGCCTTGGAGCCCAAGTATACCCCTTCTTCCTTGGCGGTAATGGGTCCTGTTAAAAGGCTTTCTAAGGGTGAAGAAGGGAAAATGAGGACAGTTTAGTTGTTGGCGTGTAGGGGCGTAAGTAAGTATACAGTAACGGAGAATCAAATGCACAAGAGCACGCAAAATGAAATGGGTTGCTAAAATTAAAGCAGTGCAGGGGATTGCGACACAAAGCTCAATAGCTGGGAGCAGGGTGTCGGGTTGGTGACAAGTTCTATCAGGACGGCAGGGGAACAGCATTGGTAAATGTTCAGGCTTCTGCAGTAAGGTGCTTATAGGGTTGAGGGATCAGATTTTGCGGATGCAAGGCTTTGCTTAACCCTTGGGGTGCGGGAGGTCGGGTAGTTTAGGGTTGGGCGCTGCAAGAGGATGGGATTCCATCCTCCCTGGGTCACCATGCGGGCTTGGTTCTCCCTCGCTTAGGGTTTAGGGTTTGGCTTGCCTCATGTGAGCCATCACAAGCACATGGCATGAGCCTTACTGCTTGGCTCATTTCAGGGCTAGAAGATGAAACTTTGTGGTGCGCTGCGATCTGGTTTGTTGGCTGTATATTTGAATATCCCAAGCCGCATCGAAGACCCAAATCCAGAACGTCGAAAGCTGAACCCCAAACCCCCTGAAGCCTTTGTAAGCCCTAAGCCTTAAGCCCCTATAGCCTTTCACCTTTAACAGGCTCAGTTTCCGCATCCCAGATCTTGAAGCCCGATGTAGGCGGTGATCTTCCACGGCAGGGCAACCCTATAGGGACCTTGGGACGAAGTCCCGGAGTCCATGGCTCATGGACAAACATCCTCTTATGTTAGGGTTTAGGGTTTAGGGTTTAGGGTTTGGGGTTTAGGGTTTGGGGTTTAGGGTTTAGGGTTTGTCTTATATATAACTACTTGCATGTAACCTACTGCTATATGTACATGTATGCATATATGTGAACCTGAAGAAAACATATGCATCTATCTATGAGCGTGGGGTCTAGGTTTAATGTAAAGATCGAAGATCTATATGAGGACTTCTCTCCATTCTGCTTAGGACTATGCGGCTGGCGTCTAGGATATCAGTAAAATGCTGGCGTAGTTGTCGTAAGAATAGCCAGTGGGTGAAGAGTTTGGAAGGCCACCCGGTCCAACCACAAGATCAAATCTACCGACAAACTCTCTCTACGAAAGGCGAGTGCAACCAGTGTTCGAGGATTCCGTTTTTGTCGTGCGACATACTGGATGTCGTTGTATCATCACAGACGGCCTAATGAGACCCCGCCTTTTGGAACCACGGATGAAAACAATATGCTACAAACTCTGTGCCTGAACCATGAAGCAGCCGAGCGCACATTGTCTCTGAAAATGCCTCAGCACCGAAGCTAAAACTGCGGGCAATTGCTGCACTTAAATTTGTAGTCTGCAATTTTGGACACCCCATGTGGAGACATAGGCCCGGGCCCCTACCTGCACCGCATCTTCTGGCAACTTCTTGAGATTGGTATTCCACTGAGACACTGGAACCTTCCAAGACAAGGAAGGACCCAGGGACTATCGAACCGGGTAGGACCGACCCAAAGCCTAAACCCCTAAACC